>OZ020198.1:36591440-36825002 GCA_963971165.1 Philopedon plagiatum | reverse complement strand
TCTCACATTGCTGCCTTCTTAGTCTAAGAGGAAGATGATTAAAAACCCTCTTGGCTCCATAAATTATAGATTTTTTTATTAGCCCCGAGTGAGGAATAGGCAAGCCAAGAAAATATGACTGACGCGTATTGTGTTGGGAAGTTGCGAGAATTTCGCCAATATGCTTCCTGTATACAATACGGACAGATTCCAAAATAAATATGCAGCAGAGTGTCAAAATTTTATACCTTAAAAAAAGGCGCCTACAAGAATCACGAAATCTGGCCCAACACGTGTATCTCACCGCCCTTTTCTGTAGTAGAAACACTGAATGGAACAAATAATGAGAACAAGAACCCCAAAAACAAATGCCATAACGGAGATGGGACTCTATAAGGGCATAGTAAGAATTTTTTTTATGCAAAAATCTAAACTATTCGAAATAACCCTGAGCGCATAACAGACGAAATTCTGCTATAGAGATTACTGACATGGTTTTGAAATTTAAGTGAGCAAATTAGACGATGCAATTCTTTCGTTTCCCGACGAGATACTGCCTATTTCACATTTAAAGCTTAACACATTAGATTTGGAAACATTGAAAGACAGCATATTTGCATCACACCATTTTTTCATCTTATCCATATCAGAACCAATATCAATTCTCAGCCCACCAATGTCTGCACCGTGCCAGAGAATGGTGGTGTCGTCAGCAAAGACTCCCCCTCGATGAGCAGATGAGGCAGGTCAGTTACATAGATTAAAAAAAGAAGAGGACCCAGAACAGACCCCTGGGAACCCCATACTTAACAATCATTTCAGAGCTGTCATTATTCAATACAACTGTCTGCACACGCCCCGCCTAATACGAGCGAAGCCACCCCGGGGCCGCTCCCCTGATTTCATTCATCGCCAACTTCCACGGCAGTATTCGGTGATTCACGCAGTCAAATGCCTTTGACAAATCACAGAACACTGCTGCAGCCGCCACCCCTGAGCCGAGAAGAGTTAAAGAAACATACAGGCGCTCCAGACACCCGAAGATAGCATCGCTCGTACATTTCGATGCTTGAAATCCGTACTGTTGGAGAGACAGAAGGCTGTGCCTATACTCTCTTATAACTTCAGTACATTAGTTCAGTACGGAAAATATATAAATATCTTTGCATGGATTATCTATCGTGAAATAATAATATTTCAAAATGCAAACTATTTTGTCTTTAATGGTCAACAGTAGCATGTAACTTACATTAACTAGTAAGGTATAATAACAACTCAAATTGTAGCACATGCAAGTTTATAAATAATAACTTACTAATGCAGAATGTAACTACTGAAAAAGTATTGTCTTAGGTAAATATACAGTCACAGATTTACCCATCTGTGATACAGTGCCTTAATTAGAGCAAAAACCAACAAAATTAATTCTTTTAAGTTGCCCGCCCTGTATCTACGGCATAAAAGTGCCTTAAATTATATCAACGATAAAAGCCTTAGCTATTGAGGAAACACAATTTTTGTAAAATTAATCGTGTCCGCCCTGTATAAAGTTTATTGGTCGGTTTTGAGCCAGGACAAAGCCTAATTAAATGCAAAATTTTTTATTTTGTTCGAGTGATTAGCAAGTTTTCGCGCCCACGGATAGACCGACGGAAATGAGAAAATATTTTTTTGTGATTGAGAAACCCCAAAATATAAAGATCTGAAAAAATTTCGGGAGGCGATTATTAAACGAATAAAATAATAACTCCTCTAGCGAGAGAAGAAAAAGATAATATTTGTTCGTTCTGTATACAAGGTAAAATGCGCACCTGGCTTTGCAAAAGAAAAAGTCACGAACCTACGCTTAATCCCAGTGGGGGCCAAAGACATTTGAAAGAGTTGTTTTTAAAGTACCCAACCTGTATAAAAACTTTATCAAGTTAATTCTTTACGTAAAATCGTCATTTGCGTGTTCAAGGGCGTAGCCAGGATTTTGAGCAGGGGGGGGGGGGAGAATTAGGTGACCGGGAGGGCAGATTTTCTGGACCCCAAGGACGCAACGTAGTAGTACGTAGTCTAGTTTTTTTGTAAAGAAATATAAAAAAAACATTATTTAAAAAAATATATATTCATAGATAATGTATAGTATATTGTACATACGTATTATTATTGCAAATTAGAAACTCGAATCAGTTAAAAAAGAAAATAATGAATACCTGCTAAAACAGAACATCGCTTAACAAAAAGAATGTATAAAATTTATCTACATTTTATTTTTGCGAAACATTTTATGAAAACAAATTATTTTGCAAAAAAAAACAATAAATTGTTTTCATAATAAGCCGGTAAAAGTTTGCGGTTTTATTTAAAATAAATTGAAATAAATTTAGAAAATTTGAAATCATGCTAAAATTGTCGATTATGGTGCAGGTATAGTATAGGATATTGTTAGGCCAATTTTGTAAGAAAAATTATATTACAATTTGATAATTATTTTATATCTGAGATCTTCGTGAACACAAACAGAGTGAACAGGAACAGCGCACGGCAGCCACCTTTAATTAAGTTATATAAATTTTAAATGTAAACTTAAAAAATATTTGCGTGGGGTAGGATTGGAAGAATGATTAATTTTAACCAAAATTTCTACCCATTTGTGCCAACTAGTATGTTCCCGTAATTTTTAATTCCTTTGGCTATTACAGTTATTGCTATTGTACTTGTTATTATAATTCTTTATTATTGTACTTTTATTTTTCTTTGGCACAAATAAATGTATTTATTATTATTATTATTATTAATTAACAGCAAAAGCTTTCTTACCACTTCACACATTTGCGCCACATGCAGCAGTGCTGCCATTTCGGTACAATTGTACTGAATTCAGTACAAAGTGGCCAAATTCAGTACGTCAGTACTGATCTTGGAAAAACCACTAATTTTAGTACGAACTTTCAAAACGAAACTAAAACCAAATAAGCACAAAAAATTTTGAAAAATTATTGTTACCGAAAATATATTATGAATTAAGTTTAGTGGCTTTTCGATTGATGAAATTAGTGTGATACAAATATTAAAAAACAATACCTGTTTTTCATTGGAGGCTGCCGATGAATTGATCGATTGAAAAAAAAATCTGAGGAAATAAACTGATGGTAATACATAAAACTACTGATTTTTTAAAATTTGTAATTAAGTAGTATACAAGTACCGATTGTACCTGTCTATTGGTATAAATTAAAACTTTTTATATAATGTTAATAATTTAATATTATTTTTTATTTAAAAAAAAAAAAACAGTGTTTTATTTAACCACCCTCAATGATTTTAAACTGCAGAGAAAGCTATTTTAAATGTTTTAAATTCTTAAACGTTTCGATTTTTGAATCTTCTGCCCTACATTCAGTACGCTTTGAAAATCAGCTGCGACAGCACGGGAAATTTGAATGGCACATTGGTAAATCTTGGCATTTTGCTCGTGCCAGGGGGGGGCACGTGCCCCCCCCCTGCCCTCCCTTGGCTACGCCCTTGTGCGTGTTTATTTCTTTTAAGCTAATGTTTTACAGTTATTATAAAACTAAACAAACAGTTTTCTACTCTTTCACATTCTGTTGTATGAAACATCGAAATTGTAACTAAAAGCTTTGCGTTCATCACAATACTTATGTTTTCGAATTAAAGAAACAATAAAAAATACTATTATATCAACGGTAAAAGCCTTAGCTACATACAAAGTATAATTTGTGTAAAATGTATCATTCTTAACAAAAAATAGATACTATTTATTAAAAGGTGCTCGCTCACACTGTTTTTAAGTTTCCGCGCCAGCATACAGACGGAAATAGGAAACCATGTTTTTCCTGATCCGGACACCCCCAAACGTGATCTAAAAAAATCTCGAAAGATTTTTTTTTCGCCAATAAAATACTTTCTCTAGCGATAGAAGTCAAAAGATCAATAATCTGAATGTGGCGCAAAATTTTGGGGGGACTTAGGGCGCCTATGATGGCTTAATACGCCTCTGGCTCTATATCAAGTGTTCTTCTTCATATCTACAGTAAAACCCTTCGTCATTTACAAAAGATTCTCTTTTAACAAACAGTTAAGTTAAAGACAAATTAGAAATTAATGGAACTGTTTGTGGCATAACGGACAAAAAAGGCAGTGTGTTCTGCTCTTTCATAAAGTAGGGAGGATCCAAGAACTAATGGAAAGCCCCGGGCCGGGTAGACTGTAAGCTTTCTCCCTTGTTGGGGATCATCAGACTGACGTAACTATCAATAGCAATCCCGCCTAGTCAACATTACTTCTAAAACAGAACTATGCCTGTTGCCTGAGGGTTACGTCAGTCTGATGATCCCCAACAAGGTGAAAGCTTCCTGGCCCGGGATTTTCCATTAGTTTTTGGATGTCACATACTTTAATGCAAGCGCAGAACACACTGTCTTTCTTGTCTGTTATGCACCAAACATTTTTATTTTACTACATTATTTATTATGTACACTAAAACCTTATTTTTAGAAATTAATGATTTAAAGTGTTCATGCTGTACATAGTTAATCGGAAATGTATTGGGTTTTAAGCTAGGTCTCACGCTAATCTATTTCTAAAATATTTTAGTTTTCCGTCAATTAGTTTTCAAGGTTTAGCGCTAACAGACAGAGAGACCGACTTAATGGGAGACTTTTTATTGCTGTTCACTATATTTTACAATACTATTATAAGCTAATATGTGTAAAAAACGAATTTACCACGTGCCACCTTGTTAAAGGCGTTACTTAAATTTGGCAACTTTGTCGGAGGCGTATGCGATCGCTGTGCGCATAAAAACTTATACAGAGGAGGCTTACTAGACGTAAAATGTATGGAGGCGTGTTACATTTAAAAGTATAGTAAAAATTTGTATCTTTTTTGGATGCTTATTTCTTACCCCTCTCACGTTGCTCACGTAGACATTTACTATTTAATGCAATTTGAATACAATATACACGCAAAACTTTGTTCTTTACAGTGGAGGCCTGGGTGCCTGTGTAACGTATGGAGCCCAGTTAGATAGCCATGCACGTATATATATATATATATATATATATATATATATATATATATATATATATATATATATATATATATATATATATATATATATCAGTAGGATAACGACCGTTATTTATTTTTTTTCTAGAAATGGCTGAAATATATAAACATGGAAATTCCATCAATCTTAAAACTGACATTAACGATTTAAGCATAATTTACTCATACCTTTTATCATTAGAACACTAATTTAACTATATATTTTTAAAAAAATTTTTTTAAATACCTGATTTATACCTTTACACCTTCAAAGAAATACCAAAAATTATTTACGTCAAATTGATAATTTTTATAAGAAAAGTCAGAAGTGTCAACATTTTACAATTTTCTATTAAGGATTCATACCATTTTATTAAATTTTTATTTTATACAAACTTTTATATGATATCTACTGATAACAATAATTTTTTAATAAGGAAAATATAACTCACCGCATTGGTAAAATATCAACATTATAAAAATATGTTTATAGTTCCTAATAATTTATAATTTTAGCCCTGACGAAGTAACCAAATAGTTACGAAAGCTTGGTATATGTAAAAGAGTAGCTAATATACTATTTTATTGACCGATATCCCGTTATTTTGCAAGTTATATATATATATATATATATATATATATATATATATATATATATATATATATATGTATATATATATATACAGTGGCGGCTGGTCCTAAAGGGCACAAGGGCACGTGCCCACTCTAGATTTTCGACAAATAAAAAATCTTTTGTCAAAAGAAATGATACACCGCCGCGCCTCAATACCTCTTTCCTTGCATGTCACACCACGGCGAACGCGACCGCCGTCGATCAAAACTTATCTCCGGGGACACAGCAGATTTGTCCCAATTTCATCATCAATTTTGGTGGCGATGCCGGTCTATGCATTGGAGAATTAGGGTTAAAATCGCGTGCTATCGGCATCTCGATGGGCACAATATTTCGTGTCTCCTAGCACTTATTTATTGTTTGGATTTCGAGCGGCGTTGTCGTTGCCGCGGCGCGGCGGGCGGAAGAGATTATTGCACAACTTTATGTTTAGTTTTCTTGATATATTAACACGTGAAGGCCTAATATATTTTTTTTGTGATCAGTTGAGAGATATTTTTTTTATTTAAATAGTTTATTAATTATTAGTAGTGCATTAGGCGTAGTATTACTAGTAATTCTAGTAGGTACTGTGTATTTTGTTTTGTTCTTACTTTTGGGTTTTCCCGATCCGCCGTTTCCAAAAAATGGAATCAGAAATAAACTCAGTGCAATATTTGTTACAAAAGACTGTTTTACAATTTTTTAAGTAGTTATTATATTTATTGATTTGTATTTGTGCCCCCCCCCCCCAAATAAAAATGTCACGAGCCGCCACTGTATATATATATATATATATATATATATATATATATATATATATATATATATATATATATATATATATATATAGTCTGTCATCTCGTGCCGCATGGCTAAAATGAATTTCAAAAAACGGAGAAAGAAATGATTTTTAATTGTCTTCCTTTTTTTTAATTAATGACTTTCATGTAATTTTAATCTGTCTGTGCTATTGTGTAATAAATGTAAATTTAGAATAATTAAGTAATTAATGACGCTTGGTTTTCGATCCCACTCTGGAGAACTTCACTGATTCCCTAGATAATACTTTAACACCGTTAATGAACATCCTCAACTAAGTTTCTCCCTGAAGATGAAAATAAATATTTTCGAAAGCTTGGAACAACTTTAAAGAGTATTCTTTCATTTGCTGCGCAACCCAATATTACTAGTTTACTGCCTAACTAGTCAGCAACGACTACCCTCTATATATATATATATACATATATATATATATATATATATATATATATATATATATATATATATAGAGGAAGGACAGTAACGGGGTACTGGTAACAAAGTTACACTATATAACTATGGGAATACCCCCGTTGTTAAAGGAGGAAGTAATAAAAGATGTTGGGTGCTTCTAAAGTATTGCTATTTATTCCACGTTCAAGTGGAATAAATAGCAATACTTCAGTCACATAGTAAATTTTAAATTACCATATCTAATATATGAGAATTAATTAAACAGACAAAAACAATATAAAGTCAAAAGAAGGAGAAATGGAAAATAGCACTGTCAACGCTATTATTTATTTATTAATAAAGGGGGGGGGGAGGGATTGCAGATGATTCCACTTATTTTTCTACATAACATTCTGGATATTTTTTATGCTTTGTAGATTTTTGATTAATTAGAAAAGTGTAAATTGAGCTTAAGCTGTCTACATCTTTTTTGTAATTAAGAGAGTTACTACAGTTGGTTATGTAACACATTTCAAGTATTTTTCTCTTTTGGGTACTCTTTTCTGAGTCAAGGATTATGGATCAAATGGATCATAGAATCCAATATAATAATGCCATAATCCTTGACTCAGAAAAGAGTACCCAAAAGAGAAAAATACTTGAAATGTGTTACATAAGCAACTGTAGTAACTCTCTTAATTACAAAAAAGATGTAGACAGCTTAAGCTCAATTTACACTTTTCTAATTAATCAAAAGTCTACAAAGCATAAAAAATATCCAGAATGTTATGTAGAAAAATAAGTGGAATCATCTGCAATCCCCCCCCCCCCCCTTTATTAATAAATAAATAATAACGTTGACAGTGCTATTTTCCATTTCTCCTTCTTTTGACTTTATATTGTTTTTGTCTGTTTAATTAATTCTCATATATTAGATATGGTAATTTTAAATTTACTATGTGACTGAAAGGGTATCTACTCCTTGTCTAGTTCATAATTTTAGTATGTTACTGCGACGGACGGGTAGGCACAACCAAATTGTACTTATAATAAAAAATGAGAACACATTAACTTGTGAACGTTCGCTTTTGAATAACTACATCTATTCTTCATATTTTTGGTTGGCTGCGTCTCACTCCTGTCGTTTGTCACTGTTGTCAGTTGTCAGCCATGTTACTTCCGGCAATTTGACAGCACTTTTAGTATTGTGTATTAATTTTGAAAAAATCTTTAAAAATCGATAATCATCTTGTATAAGTATTTCAAGTTGTTGTGTTACTTTTATATATTGTCAGAAATTGTCAACTTAGTTTATAACTTTTAGCCATTTTAAATGTTATGTTTTACACTTTTAATTTGTACAAATATGAGGTTATGTCTCCATATACCTGTTGCAACAACCAACTGAAGGAGCTTTAATGCTGTATTCTGGTAGGTGTTACCGACTGTAGCCATTAGAAAGACTTGTAACAGAATTTTCCCTTGTTTTGTAGTCCTGATGAAGTCTATAATCATAGACGAAAGCTTGAACGTGGAGTAAATAGCAATACTTTAGAAGCACCCAACATCTTTTATTGCTTCCTCCTTTAACCATTCCCATAGTTATATAGTGTAACTATATATATATATATATATATATATATATATATATATATATATATATATATATATATATATATATATATATATATATATATATATATATATATATATATATATATATATATATATATATATATATATATATATATATATATATATATATATATATATGTTTGAACGTAGACTTTCACGGATGGAGAAATGTGAAGAAATATTGATCCGGGAGTACATACATATACAGTATATATACATATATATATATATATATATATATATATATATATATATATATATATATATATATATATATATATATATATATATATATATATAGTGTGTCGTGGTTAATCCGGGAATACATCCGCCCGTTTCTATTTGAAACTTGCAGACGAAGTAAACTGAGGGTGGCAGCCGCAGTGCGTGGTTTTATAGTGGATCGCTTCGATCTTAGGTCGTATCTATTGGCCGGCGTTGGCTCCGCCCCCTGAGTGGTCTTCTTAGGAGCTATGTTTGGATTTACTTGGTTCTCGGCCGTCGTTCATGTTAGCCGGTTCCATTGGCTTAATGATAGATTTCCACGTTGCTGGAGATTCAAGGCATCGTCTCGTTTGTTTAGGTTGCCGCTTTTTTCTATTTCGATTGCTTCGCGTATAAGTCTAGTTTTGTAATGGTCTATGTTGGCTATTTGTTTGCAGCTGTCGACGTTGATTTTGTGTCCTATTTCAAGCTGGTGACGGACAAGGGCTGACGATGTTTGTTTGTTCTTGATGCAAAGCTTGTGTTCTTCTAATCTTGCTGATATTCGCCTGTTGGTCGGTCCTACGTATGGTCTGCTGCAGGTCCCACATGAGATGCTGTAGACACCCTGGTTTTCCAGTTTTATTTTGTCTTTTGGGTTTCTCCCGATTCTGTCTGTTGTTCCCTTGATGTAGGGTAGTATAGATATGGGCCTATCTTTTCCTTATTGTTTGTGTTTTGTAGCCGTTTTGTTTCAGAGCCGTTTTTATGTTGTTTAGTTCCTGTTCTTTCCCGTGGGCGTCTGTCAGCCGGATGGATCTTGTAATCAATGTTGCATACTGCTTGTATTTGAGTCGGGTGATAATGGGACTCAGCGTTGAGGTATCTGTTTGTGTGTGTTGGTTTTCTGTATACAGTGTGTCGCAGAGTTCCTTCTTTTGTTTTTGTTACTAGGACGTCTAAAAATGGAAGGCTGTTATTTTCTTCGCGCTCTATGGTAAATTGGATTTTTCGGTGGCGGGAATTCAGGTGATCCAGTGATCCAGATCCAGGAGTTTGTCCTTGCCGAAAGACCATATTACGAAAACATCGTCGCCGTATCTAATCCATAGTTTCGGTTTAGCTCTGTTTTCGAAGTAGGTGGTATGGCTGGTGATTACCAGCCTGGTAACAACCAGCCATAGCAAACCTCTTTATGACCTACTTCGAAAACAGAGCTCACGAAGAAGCCCAATTGCTGCGCCTTCCATCTGTCTGGAGATTTAGTCATCGAATAAGAAGTATGCGTTTTGAGGCAGTGTTTTGTTAAGTCCACGACATGCTTTGGGAAGGACTCATTTCTTGATATTTGTTCCAGAGCTTCATCAACCGGTATACTGGGGTATAACTTATAAGGACTTTAGGTCAAAACTGGCTATGATGCCGTGTTCCTCAAGCTTGACAGTTTTTAGGATCTGGGTGAAATGCTTGGAGTTTTTGATGTAGGAATCCTACAAAATCAACTTCGACAGCTGCAAACAAATAGTCAACATAGACCATTTCAAAACCAGACTTATCCGCGAAGCAATCGAAATAGAAAAAGCGGCAACCTAAACAAACGAGGCGAGACCTTGAATCTTCCAGCAACATGGAAATCCATAATTAAGCTAATAGAGCCGGCTAACATGAACAGCACGATGGCCGAGAACCAAGTAAACCCAAACACAGCTCCCAAGAAGACCACTCAGGTGGCGGAGCCAACGCCGGCCAATAGATACGACCTAAGATCGAAGCTATAAAACCACGCACTTGTCGTAGTTGTACGTTTTTGAATGAGATTTTCATCAAGAAAATTCACAGGAACTAGGAAAAATGTTACATTAACATGAAAACCTACGTCCCTCGGCCCACGAGGCTCAACTCAATTAAATCCTAAAGGTTTAAAAGCCTTTAAAGTGACCCCGAACAATCGGAAAATTGTCCGCTTTATAAAAACTCCAATTTCAAAAATATTAAAACTCTACGTAAACACCATGCGTTAGGGTACAAAACCCTTAGCCCATGAAGCACCTCTTTAAAATGTTGGTAAGGTTTACACGCCGTTGAATCAATTAAAATTAATCACACAAAGATTAGACTGGTTCAAGAAAAAACTGAAAAGCAAATCTTGCTTTCAAATGTTAAATAAACTTTACGTTTATTAAATAACAAAAAACAGTCCTTCCCATAAAAACCCAGATATTCACTTTAGCTAAAATTCTCATTTTACAATGACACGGGAGATGTGTTCGCTGCGGCTCCGGCCGTCGAAATGAGAAAATGCATGTCGCACAAGCGGTCATTCCACCTTGGTTCGGTCCAGAAAACCTCTGCAGGGATTCCTGGACCCATGTGGCCATACCGATGGTCCCTCCCGGCTTGTCTATGAGACGACTCCGACTCCGAGTCCAGTTTGAAAAGCCTAAGCTTTTCCAAAAGCCCGGGAGAGCCATCCCGATGTGCACCGAAATCCCCTGAAATCTTATTTTGATCGGAAGGATCGAATTTGTCCCCGTTTTTGGATTCTTCCCTTTCGTTTAATGTTTCCCACCAGGTCGCGAGGGAGTACGCACATCAAAAGCGTATTCTGATTTAAAATTCGGACTTCCGCTAGTTTCCAGGTGGCGCTTAATCGTATGGATCATGTCCACGGTTCTAAACGCGGCCTGGAAAGAGTCGCTCGAGGAGGCCCTACTTAAATTTCTACTTTCGTCCTCCATTTTATCTGTTTTGTCCAGGGATGACAGGTACTATCAGTACCGATGTACAAAGTACAGTCTGTCTTTATCGCTGGGTGGACCCGCCTCCTTATTTTACCCCGCTAGCTGTAAGCCGCTAGCGTTCCACCACGGAGGGTAGTGACGAAGGTTTTTTCAATTTTGAAAGCGGGACTAATTTTGCTTTATATTAAACGTAGGGAGAGGCTGAAACCTGGATTTCCCTAAGAAAATATATTGAGGTTCGTTGACACGGGCTCGTTTAACTTAAATTGAATTGAAATTAAACAATTGCCAAAAAGTTTAATTTTAGTGATTGTTTGTGGTTCAATTTAATTTTCAGGGAGTCTGAGTTTTTGTAAGTCCGCGAAGCCGGTCCTAATCCTGCCTAATTACAATTCTATTTAGGGGGGTCTAAGGGGGGCGCTTAACTAATTTTCCCTCAATGACTTTATGCAGTCGCTACTGTCAACAGCACTTCCCTACTTTAATTTATTGCAACTAAAATTACACGATAAACGAATAATTGCCAATCTAAAGATCGTCCTTTTCCCTACACGCGTAGCACTCACTGAATGTCTAACGCGATTTGTCTTTCTCACGCTATTTTAGAAAGTTGTTAGACCAGCGCTTCTTGACTAAGAAAATACTCTAACACTTTCAGAGGTCTACCTCTTTCACGGATTTGTTTATTTCAAAGGTCGCGTCCGAAGGGCCGTCGCGTCCAGTCACTCCTAATGACGCACTTAAAAAACCTAATTTCGGAAATAAACGCGATTTTATTTTTACAATTTCGAAAAAACGATTTTTGTTTTTCCTACTTGTAAATGTCTAAAGCAATTTTTTGACAGGAAATTTTAACTTAAATCGACTTAAAACTCCTGGATTGTTTGGCTAATTTTGGCTCGTAATTTAGGATAAAGCTTACCGTTAACCGCAGTTGATTGTTTTGAGAAAAACAAAATCAATTAACGGCCACGATAGCACTGTTTGTTTTAATGACAATTTCCGCGTTACAAGCGGGAAATTTACAATCCTAACCCCGGGAAATCTACTGTTTGAGTCGCTTTGAGAAAAGCGCAACCGAACAGTGACTGGTTGTCGGAAAATATATCGAGCGCAATTTTATTACGACGATTTATTTATAACTGCTCTATCCTATCTTTGGCCGGACATCACCTCCAGTTCGAGGACAATGTTTCCGCAGAGTAGGGTACGTATTATGGCTATTTCCTGTATCTAACCTTCCCCAACACCTGGTTGGCGGTTTTTCCGAGCGTTTCAGGGAAATAGCCTAGCCTGACTACCGACCGTGATGTAAATCTTCAGAGTCTTCGTTATTTCACTCACACTTACTAGTGAGGCTGGCTGCCACTTGACCGGTCCCCTGGGGCAACGACTTATCAGGAGGTATTCCAAGTGTTAACCGGATCAAATGGCCTGTACCAAATGTGACAAAATCCCAAACTGATATATGGATGATACCAGGTAATGGAAATTTTGCCACCAAATGCACACTGTATATACGCGTAATCTCGGGTGCGCAACGAGCTGCTTGAAGCACACAATGAAGATCAAAGGGACACCGCAATGTCCTGCTGAAAATCCGGAGAATTTCTGCTGACACCTTGATGAGGTCAGATCTGCGAACTGCGAACACCGGGCTGGATACTGATTCTTCACTAAAGTTGACTTCTGGACTGCACCTCGAAGACTGACTGACTTGTCTTGCAAGCACGCGTATTTATAGCCAGTTCTTGGCGGGAATCGCATTCTGATTTCAGCCAGTATCTTTCCGAATCGCAGTCTGGTGAAAAGGGGCGGGGCTTGTTCAGGGAGTCGAGATTTACTTTTCTTACTTTGCGGTGTCCGGCAACGTTAGTGAGCTTTTGTCAGCGTGGAAGCCTTCTGGCATCCATTCCCTTTACAATCGCTGGAGGTTTCGCATATCTTTTGTCATTTTAGGTAGTATTTTAATATCATAGATTTTATTAATGGTTTATTTTGTGATTTTTGGCATTTTCCTGAAAAGCATTGTGAAAAGTTGTTTTCACAACACCCCCCTCCAAGGCGCAGAAAGGCATCACACCTTAAGTCGAACTCTGCGAAGCTTCAGGTGTCCTGTCCTTTATGCAAGATTGGGTAGTAGGGCTGGAATTAACCCCGGTTGTCAAGACAGGGACTGAAGGGAGTTTATATGCGAATTTTTTCAGTCCCCATACCATTGAATTTAGAAACTTGGGAGTAGAACTTCCCAGAACTCCCGTTTGAGTCTGAAACGCTCGCCCCATACGTTACTAAATGAACCAGGCAGTTTGGTGTCTGATTTTAAATTGGAATTGTAAAAGTATCTCGTGTACAACTTCGCGGTTTCACTCTTTGGTGGTGAGATACTTTTGTAGCTTGGAGGTCGGGCTTTACGCGCCGTCCCTCTATCTGCTGAGATTTCTACGGTTCCCGGTTCTTTACGACGTCCCGGTACCCTGACCCTAGGTCTCGTGACGTCCACCTTCCTTTTTGCCATCTTAATTTCGACTGGTACCGGTCTCTTTGGAAGTCCCGATACCTTAACCACAGGCTGTACGACCTGTACCTTGGGTGTTACCAGGGTAATCTCGATAGGCTCTTCTGGATGTTCCAGTAGCCTAATGATCCTTTCTAGATTGTCGACCGTGGCTTTTCGATAAGTTCGGATAACGTCTAAGCCTAGAGTCTCCATGTTATCTACCTCCAGTAATTTGCGAGTGATCATCTCCTCCAAGTACTTATAGTTTTTGTCGTCTTTTTCTCCCGAAAAAGCCTTACCTCGTCTTTCGAAGACCTTGGCGCCCTCGTTTATTTTATCTAGGGCTTTTTTACTGCCTTGGCCCTCGGCAGGTACTTCATCATTGGTAGGTGTACGTCCAGTCGCTACTCGGAGTATTGCGACCGGTTCTTCTACCATTGATGTTGATACTTGATCTTCTGCCGCCGCTTGTTCTCCCAACGATGCTTCGTTTTCGGACGGGAATTCGTACTCCGAGTCGGAAAGCTCCGTGTCAAATTCATGGTCGACTTCCCTAACCAAGTCGACAACGTTGCCGGTTCGCGCCGGTCTGAGATCATTCACGTGAAGATTCGATTGAGCGCCGTTCACAAGTACTTCATAGGTAGTGTCTCCATTAACTTTCACGACCTGGTGTGGCCCTGTCCATGCTGGAGCGAATGCTCCTGGCGTTCGTCGTCGTGCATTGGCCTGATCGCCCACTTTAAATTTGACCACCAGCGGAGTTTCATCATGGTATTCACGACGTTGAAATTCCAGCGGTCTGAGCTTAGCTCTGGAATCTTTAAACTTAGCCAACCAAGTAAGCGATTTGCTATCCGTGCGGACGATAAATGGCTTATCGTCCAAGTACGCTCGGTATAGCTTCACCGCCCAAACCAAGGCTAGACACTCCTGTTTATTCACGTGCTACTTCTTGTGAGTATCACTGAATTTTGCGCTGGCAAACGAGATAATCTCCTTTTTCTTTTTCCATTCCTGGTATAATACCGCCGACATCCCCGTCTGTGAGGCGTCGGCGTCGGTCTGTAGTATGTATACCTCGTAAAAATTTGGTCTGCTTAATTCTTTTGCCGCTGCTATCGCCTTTTGGGTTTTTCAAGAACGCATCATGCTGTTCCTTACGCCATTTGAATGCACCTTTATTTGTCTTTAAAGCTTCAGTTAAAGGTGCCGTCGCTGGTGTCAGGTTAGGAACAAACTCGCGTACCCAATTGCAAATCCCCAAGAACCTTTGTAGTTGTTTCTTTGTCCGTGGTTCAGGGAAGTCATTTATTTGTTTTAAATGCTTCTCCTGCGGCTTGACTGTTTTTCCATCGATTTGATAGCCTAGGTAGTCTAAGCTTTCTTTGAAAAGTTGGCATTTCTTTGCGCTAACTTTTAAATTATGGATTCTTAATCTTTCCAGGACTACGCGTAGATGGTCCATGTGACTTTGCTCGTCCGATGAGTACACGATGATGTCATCTAAGTACACCTGGACGAAGTCCTGGATTTGCTCTGCTAGTACTTCAGCTATCATCAGCTTCTGGAAAGTTGAGGGGGCATTTTTTAATCCGAACGGCATTACATTAAATTCACGTTGCTCTATCCGGTGTGGAGAACGCAATGTTTCGGAAATAAACGCGATTTTATTTTTACAATTTCGAAAAAACGATTTTTGTTTTTCCTACTTGTAAATGCCTAAAACAATTTTTTGACAGGAAATCCGGAGAGTTTCTGCTAACACCTTGATGACGTCAGATCTGCGAACTGCGAACACCGGGCTGGATACTGATTCTTCACTAAAGTTGATAGGTTAGATACAGTCTCGGTCGTTATGGTCGAGAATGCCTAAGCAAGAGGAGAAAACGGCTCGAAAATAGCGCGAAGCGCTGTAGTTGGCGGAAATGAGAATACGCTTTCCCGCCAATTTTGTCGATAAATACCCGTAAGAACAAGGCAAAGCAAGCAGTATTCGGCTAGCTCCAGACCATGCTGACTTCACACAGAACGCCGAGAGCTTCGAGAATTCTACATGCAGTAAGACGATTCCTTCGCAGCAGCGGTTGACCGCGGTCACCCAAAAATGAAGACTTCGGAAATGAAGCAAGAAAATAAATACACAGGAGCCAGAAATCAGCAGGACACTGCAGGGTCCAAAATGATCTTCTAGTGTGCTTCAAGAGTCCCGTGCGTACCCAGGACATCGCGTGTATATACACTGTGCATTTGTCGGCAAAATTTCCATTACCTGGTATCATCCATAGATCAGTTTGGGATTTCGTCACATTTGGTACAGGCCATTTGACCCGGTTAACACTTGGAATACCTTCTGATAAGTCGTTGCCCCAGGGGACCGGTCAAGTGGCAGCTAGCCTCGACTTGTAAATGTCGAGTGAAGTGACCAAGAAAGAAAAAACACAGAAACAAGAAGATAAAATTATCGGCGTTTCAGGCTAGGCTACGCACCCAAAGCGCTCACAAAGCCGTCAACCCGGGTTGTGGAAGGCTAGGTAAGGGTGCTAGCAAGAATAGCCAGTTCGCCCAATACCAAAGCAGCATTGTCCTCGAACTGGAAGCGGTGTGTCGGCTGCGGTGGGATTAGAGAATTCTTATTCAGTCAAATCCGTTGACAAGGTAAATTTCGTGCCTTCGCCAAGAACGGGGTTCTTGCACGGTGTCTGACAAAACGTGTGCTCCCAGTACCCCTTCGGGACCTGGGAGGCAAAATAAAATATCTACATAGTCGTTAAAGGACCTATACGGACCTTTAACAAAAAAATTCACTTTGTAATTGGAATGCATTAAATTCGTCGACAACTCAGCGATTTGGCCGAGCGGCTGGTCCTTGCTACGCGCATCTTGGGAGCGGGCGACCATCGCCCTCCCGCCTTAGCAACGACACTTACGTCCAGCGGTGCCGCGGTTGTCGTTAACAGGAAAATTACAACGCTGAAATGGAAAAGTTGGTGAACGGGATTCACGAAGAGGTAGTGGAAGTTTTAGGGACTTGAGAAAACCATAACAAGTTTTCGGGACTTGGAAAACCGAGCAGTTGTTAGTTATAGCAAACTCACATGCTTAGTATGGGGCGTCACTCCTCTAAGTTAAAATTGAAAATGGCGCGTGATGGAAGAAGAGATCTTGGTTAAAAAACTTGCGGATGGAAGGGGCGTTTGACCCTTTCGACACTAGTATAAGGAATAGGCCGAATGGCTTTACCTTGCTAGTTGTTACGCTCAAGGCAGATTCAACCTGAGCACGCGTCATGGGAAGATGGTTCGAAGAAGGAAAATTATTCAAATAAAGCTAACATATTAGGAGATGAACAATTCGCAGTAACCCTGTGAAGGTTGAAATACCTGTACGTTAGAGACTTAAATAGACACAAGGCCTGGCAGATGGAGGTAGGAAGTTCATGCACTTGCAGGATCCCGTGACGGTTGAAACCCCGGTCCACTAGTGACAGAAATAAGCCACCGGTCCTGTTGCAGTGATAATCTTGATAGTTGGTAAATTGGTAAAAATCTTGCACCGACAAGATTGACAAGAGCGGTATTCACCAAAATAGTTTGAACTGAAATCTTAGACAGATACGAGGGTACGGTCTTTGGAATAATTCCAGGAAACAGATTTAGGACAAACAACGACTAGTCAAGAGGCGTGGCCATGACAAAACAAAACAGACATGCATAATGTAACTGCGGCATTATGTGTGTCCTTGGTTCTCAGCTGAATAGCTGATCTCGATTATGAAAAATCGCGCGTCGTAAAGGTATGCCCACACGTGCGCGCCTGGGGAGCGGACGACGAACAGCAAATTTGAGATAGTTGGACGTCTTCAGACATTAGGAGATGATGAGGTTAATGCGAATGAGTAATAGGTACGTACCTAAGTTGAAATAGGGTTAGCGTTGACTACGTAAAGTCACCTAAAATAAGTGTTGCGAAATAGGCTTAGCGTTGACTACGTAAAGTCACTTAAAAATAAGTGTTACGCGATCAGCCACAGTGTAGTCGTTAATAGCTAGTTAGCTAAATCGGCGAATCCCTACTCGCCGAAATAGTCAAAGCCCAGACGCTCATAGAGTGATTAGTGTTAGACCGGTGACTACGTCATAGTCAGCCCAGACGCTCATAGAGTGATTAGGATTAAACCGGCGACTACGCCACGGTCAGCCCAGACGCTCCGAGAGTGCTTAGTTTTAGGTCGTTATATTTACGATAGGAAAGTACCTTATGTAGCTGCTCTTGTTACGGCCATAGAACTAAGAAGATTTAGCCCTAAACAATGCATGTAAATAGTTAGATTTAGGGGGCTCGGATACATGACGTCACAATACAAGACTTTCCTTGATAAAAGTAAATTCAAACGGCTAACATAGACTAGAAATCAAAAATTTGCCCACCGTGCAAAATTTCAGTTTTGGGTAGTCACGACTACCAAAACTAACAAATTGCTGGACATGCCCGTGACAGCTTTCTTACTTCTTAGAACGTCTCCGGGACACTCCGGGCTTTGTCCCATCCTGGAGATACCTTCTGGAAAAAACTTTATTTTGAATTTTAAGACATTATCATCACCTCTTCCTTGGTGGATCGTTAGCAGTTTCCGGCTAGCGGGGTAACAAGGTGATGGGTCCACACAGCGACAAGACAGACGCGCTGTCTGTCTTTGTCCAAATCGGTACCATGCGTACCTGGCATCCCTGACAAGACAACTAGGCGGCAAGGCACCACGGATGGCTCCGTTTAAGGCGACCTTCATTCAAGAAGTTAAAACTTAATGAACGGCGTCTAGTAGTTCGAATAACAAGGCTGTTTGCGCCTTGAAGAAAAAAATGTAAACACAAAATTAAAGTATGCATCTTCGGAGCATACTAAAACTAAATCCTGGGAGGGGATTCAGAACTCTTGGAAGAAATTCAATCAGGGACAAAATTCGATTGTTTTCTCATAAACATCATTCAGAGAGATCGATGATAGGCAGGACGGCTTTCCCGGATCTTCTTTGCCAACATGAAATTAGTAATTCATAGTAGAAGCCGGGAGGGACCGTTTTCCACCCCAACCGCGCCCAGGAATTCCTTGCAGAGGTTTGCTGGGCGTGAGAATTGCAGTTAATAATTTTTGAGATCGTAGTGTGTTTCGAAATTACATTATTAGCGACTTTCGCAAATTCCGGGGGGAATTGTGCGACATGCATGTCGCACAAGCGGTCATTCCACCTTTGATTGGTCCGGAAAACCTCTGCAGGAATTCCTGGACCTACGTGGTTATGCCGATGGTACCTCCCGGCTTGTCGGTGAGACGACTCCGACTCAGAGTCCATTTTGAAAAGCCTAGGCCTTTCCAAAAGTCCGGGAGAGCCATCCCGATTTGCACCGAAATCCCCTGAAATTTGAGTTGGATCTGAAAGATCGAATTTGTCCCCGCATTTGGATTCTACCCTTGCGTCTAAAGTTTCCCCACCAGGTCACGAGGAAGTACGCTCATCAAAAGCGTATTCTGGTTTAAATTTCGGACTTCCGCTTTTTTCCAGGTGGCGTTTAATCGACTGGATTACATCTACAGTTTTAAAGGCGGCCTGGAAAGAGTCGATCGAGGAGGCCCTACTTAAGTTTCTATTTTGGTTTTCCATTTTTTGTTCTGTTTGTCCAGGGATGCCAGGTACTATCAGTACCAATGTACAAAGTACAGACATCGCGTCTGTCTTTGTCGCTGTGTGGATCCGCCTCCTTATTTACCCCGCTAGCTGGAAGCTGCGGATAGTAGTGACGAAGGATTTTTCAAGTTTGAAAGCGGGACTAATTTTGGTTTATATTAATCTTAGGGATAGGTTAAAACCAGGATTTCCCTAAGAAAAGATATTGAGGTTTGTTGACTCGGGCTCGTTCAACTTAAATTTCGTTAAAATTAAACAATGTCCAAAAGTTTAATTTTAGTGAATTCACGGGGAGCGATTTTTTCTGTTGATTGTTTGTTGCTGAATTTAATTTTCAGGGAAAGTCTGAGTTGTTGTAAGTCCGCGAAGCGGCTCCTAATCCTACCTAATCACAATGCTAATTAGGGGGGTCTAAGGGGGACGCTTAACTAAATTCACTCTATGACTTTATTCAGTCGCTACTGTCAACAGCACTTCCCTACTTTAATTTATTTCAACTATTTTACACGATAAACGACCAATTTCCAATCTAACGATCGTTCCTCTCCCTACACGCGTAGCACTCGCTGAATGTCTTACACGATTTGTCTTTCTCGCGCTAGTTTAGAAAGTTGTTAGAGCAGCGCTTCTTGACTAAGAAAATACTCTAACACTTTCAGAGGTCTACCTCTTTCACGGGTTTGTTTATTTCAAAGGACGCGTCCAAAAAGACCGTACCGTCCAGTCACTCCTAAGACGCTACTTAAGATAACCTATTTCGAAAATAAACGCGTTTTTAATTTTACAATTTCGAAAAAACGATTTTTATTTTTCCTACCTGTAAATGTAAATGCCCAAACAGTTTTATGACAGGAAATTTTAAAGCAAATCGACTTAAAATCCCTGGATTGTTAGGCTAATTTTGACTCGCAATTTAGGATAAAGCTTATCGTTAACAGCAGTTGATTGTTTTGAGAAAAACAAGATCAATTTACTGCCACGAGAGCACTGTCTGTTTTTTAATAATTTCCGCGTTACAAGCGGGAAATTTACAATCCTAACACCGGGAAATCTACTGTTTGAGTCGCTTTGAGAAAAGCGCAACCGAACAGTGACTGGTTGTCGGAAAGTTATCGTACGCAATTTTATAACGACGATTTATTTATGTTTGTTCTATCCTATCTTTGGCCGGACATCACCTCCAGTTCGAGGACAAGGTTGCCGCAGAGTAGGGTACGTACTGTGGCTCTTCCGGTTATTTCCTGTACCTAATCTTCCCCAACACCTGGTTGGCGGTTTTTCCGAGCATTTCGGGAAAATAGCCTAGCCTGACTACCGACCGTGAATTTATTCTTCCGAGTCTTCGTCTCTTCTTTTCGCGGTTACTTCACTCACACTTACTAATGAGGCTGGCTGCCACTTGACCGGTCCCCTGGGCCAACGACTTATCAGGAAGTATTCCCAAGTGTTAACCGGACCAAATGGCCTGTACCAAATGAGACGAAATCCCAAGCTGATATATGGATGATACCAGATAATGGAAATTTCGCCGTCACATGCATAGTGTATATACGCGTACTCTCGGGTGCGAAACGAGAAGCTTGAAGCTCACAAAGAAGATCAAAGCAACCCAGCAATGTCCTGCTGAAAATCCGTTGAATTTCTGCGAACACCTTGCTGACGACTGACGTCAGATTTGCGAACAGCGAACACCGGGTTGAATACTGATTCTTCACTAAAGTTGACTTCTGGACTGTACATCGAAGACTGATGATTTGACTTACAAGTGCGCGTATTTATCGACTTTCCCCTTTTTAGAAAACAGCCAATTATAGCGCTTCGCGCCATTTTCTAACGGTTTTCTCCTTTTTGCTTGGCCATTCTCGACCATAATGACCGAGACGGTATCTAATCCAGCGTCAAAAAACGTCCAGTTGCTTTTCAGATGTCGAATCTGTGCGAAAGGGGCGTGGCTTGTTAAGGGAGTCGAGATTTACTTTTCCTAATTTGCAGTATTTGGCAACGTTAGTGAGCTTTTTCCAGTGCTGAATCCTTTTGGCATTCATTCCCTTTATAATCGCAGGAGATTTCGCATATCTTTTGTCATTTTTGGTGTATTTTAATTATTTATTTAGTAATTTGTTTATTTTTCTTCCCAGAAAAAGCATCGTGAAAAAGCTAGTTTCACGACATGCATGCATTTGTTCGGTTGCCCTTTTCTCAAAGCGACTCAAACAGTAGATTTTCCGGTTAGGATAGTAAATTTCCCGCTTGTAACGCGGAAATTACTAAAAAATAGACAGTGCTATCGTGGCAGTAAATTGATCTTGTTTGTCTCAAAACAATCAACTGCTGTTAACGATAAGCTTTATCCTAAATTGCGAGTCAAAATTAGCCAAACAATCCAGGGATTTTAAGTCGATTTGCTTTAAAATTTCCTGTCATAAAATTGTTTAGGCATTTACAAGTAGGAAATATAAAAATCGTTTTTCCGAAATTGTAAAAATCAAAACGCGTTTATTTTCGAAATAGGTTATCTTAAGTAGCGTCTTAGGAGTGACTGGACGGTACGGCCTTTTTGGACGCGTCTTTTGAAATAAACAAATCCGTGAAAGAGGTAGACCTCTGAAAGTGTTAGAGTATTTTCTTAGTCAAGAAGCGCTGCTCTGACAACTTTCTAAATTAGCGTGAGAAAGACAAATCGTGATAGACATTCAGTGAGTGCTACGCGTGTAGGGAGAGGAACGATCGTTAGATTGGAACTTAGTCGTTTATCGTGTAAAATAGTTGAAATAAATTAAAATAGGGAAGTGCTGTTGACAGTAGCGACTGAATAAAGTCATAGAGTGAATTTAGTTTAGCGCCCCCCTTAGACCCCCCCTAATTAGCATTGTAATTAGGTAGGATTAGGAGCGGCTTCGCGGACGTACAACAACTCAGACTTTCCCTGAAAATTAAATTCAACAACAAACAATGAACAGAAAAATTCGCCCCCCGTGAATTCACTAAAATTAAACTTTTGGACATTGTTTAATTTTAACGAAGTTTAAGTTGAACGAGCCCGAGTCAACAAACCTCAATATATTTTCTTAGGGAAATCCTGGTTTTAACCTATCCATAAGATTAATATAAACCAAAATTAGTCCCGCTTTGAAATTTGAAAAAACCTTCGTCACTACTATCCGTGGTGGAACGCTAGCAACTTCCAGCTAGCGGGGTAAATAAGGAGGCGGGTCCACACAGCGACAAAGACAGACGCGCTGTCTGTACTTTGTACATTGGTACTGATAGTACCTGGCATCCCTGGACAAACAGAACAAAAAATGGAAAACCAAAATAGAAACTTAAGTAGGGCCTCCTCGATCGACTCTTTCCAGGCCGCCTTTAAAACTGTAGATGTAATCCAGTCGATTAAACGCCACCTGGAAAAAAAGCGGAAGTCCGAAATTTAAACCGGAATACGCTTTTGACGAGCGTATTTCCTCGCGACCTGGTGGGGAAACTTTAGACGCAAGGGTAGAAACCAAATGCGGGGACAAATTCGATCCTTCAGATCAAACTCAAATTTCAGGGGATTTCGGTGCACGTCGGGATTGCTCTCCCGGACTTTTGACCAAGCTTAGGCTGTTCAATTTGGGCTCAGAGTCGGAGTCGTCACAGAGACAACCCGGGAGGGACCATCGGCATTACCACACAGGTCCGGGAATTCCTGCAGAGGTTTTCCGGCCCGATGAAAAGTGGAATGACCAGATGTGCGACATGCAGCGAGAGGGTATCTAAGCGGTCGAAGGGAGGATTGAAAGCTGTCGTCATCAAAATCTTGTGATTGGCACAAAATATTAAAAAGAGGATGTGGGTTATTTTTATTATAAAATCTCCTTGCCAAAAGGGCATAATTTAGTCGCCTTCTCCCATCCATGGGAGAACTTCAGCAGTACTAAAGTCCACTCGTCAATGAGTCAAATAAAGCTGTCTGAAGAAAGTCGTTAGTTTTTCAGTCGTCGTGTCAGTTCGTCGTCTTCAAATAAAGAAGATAATTTCTTCCAATAAATTAAATTGGTAAAATGAGTAGTTATCGTAGACGGCTTCACCATCCGCCACCGCCCATATTTTAGACCATCATATCTCAAAGACCATTGCGCACGCGTCAATTTCAAGTACGTCATCGAAGTCTACGTCAGAAGAGCTTACGTCAGCGATATAAATGACAGCCGTCACTTGTCATTTAGGACATGTCACCTGTCACCTGTCACTTGTCAAATGTCAAAATTCAAAAGTGACATATGGAACGTGTTTGGGATGACGTCAGACATCGATTAAGGAAAAATACAGTCATCGGCCCTTTGGCTCCGGTCTATCAGATGTCACCTGTCACTTGTCAAATGTCAAAACCGAAATTTGGTATATGCGACATGTTCCGGATGACGTCAGACGCCGTTTAAAAAAAGAATGACGTCAATCGGTACATTGGTTCCGGAGATATAGATTTTTGCGATTAAGGCTCGATCAAGCGTCGTTTTGACACACCCCGTATGATTAGATTGGTATATAGGAATTAAAACGATGGGGTAGTCGAGGGAGGAAATTAATGTTGGAATTAATTGCACCACTCTGTATAGTACTTACATTATCATTTAGAATTTATGATTATTAGAAATAAGGCAAAACATCTATGTAGCTATAGTAACAGTTGTTGTTACTGTTCTTGTTTTCACATGGAATACATTAGCTTGTGCTAATTAACATAACCACTTACATCAGCAAAGTTGTTTCGAGTTAAGACATGATTTGAACGTTAGTCAAGAAATATATTTTTATTATATATTTATAAAGAATGTATCGAAGGAACGATGACGACGACGACGACTAGTACTAGTTGACCTTTAAGTGAATGCATTTTAAGTAACGCAAATTGCGTATGGGTGCAACCAGTTCCGCGATGATGCAGAGTAATTAGAATGAGGATATATAGCAGAGGGACAGGAAGTAAAGGCAGCAGTTGACAAAAGGATTCCTAGAGTTAAGCTGACTTGTGAAATTGTGGTAAATTTGGGGGAAATTAGTTATTCATTTCGACAGTAATATTGGGCTTTATGAAGTGAGTGAGTGAACTGATAAATCTTGGTGTGTACCTATTACAATATTTACGGAAAGTATTAAGTGGAGAATATTAGGATATTAGAGGAAAGTGTTTATCTGTCGATACTGAATGTGAAAAAAGTTTAGTTTTGAAGGTTGAAGGGTGCAGATATTAGAGTTTGAAATACATGCTTATTTAACGTGGATAGAAATGTGTGTATTAGTATCATTTGTACCAAAAAAATTTTCCTATCGATTCGTTTGTGTTTGTAGGTTGTCTTAGCGTGTAAAAATATGATTTTTTAAATTTAGAGTCTAAAAAATGTACCTATAAGATTAGCGTCTTCATTTCAAAAGAAAATAGTCTGTACGAGTGTAGATATTAATATTTTTCTTTGTAAACTGCAAATAGAGTTTAAAAAATCTATCCAAATTCTTCAAAATAGTTCATATATATATATATATATATATATATATATATATATATATATATATATATATATATATATATATATATATATATATATATATATATATATATAACACAACACAAAAGTGACAGTCGAATTGGAAAGAGATCGTGCGCTCTGGCATGTCATTTCCAAGATTATGATCATCAATTTGATTATTCTAACACAAAAATCTTGGACCATGAGTCGAATTATAAAAAAAAAGACTTTTCTTGGAGATGACACATATAAATAAAAATAAAAACACAATGAATTCTAGATCCGATATAGAAGGGCTGAGTGTCATTTACTGTAATATTTTAAAATAAAAATAACAAATGTTATAAAATAATTAAGTTACGTTCCTTAAAAATTATAATAATAAGAAATTCGCCATCAATTTTTACAAATGACCTGGTATGTATGATGTATCGACAAACGTTTTAATTAAACTTGTGAAGATGTCCTGGTATACAGATAGTACGCACAAAAAAGGAAAAAAAGAATAAATTGGATTGTTAATTTTTTTTGAGCTGTGTGAAATATTGTTTTTACCCACCATAAATAGGATGCAGAAGCAGATTTTAATATGTAGTGTGCAGTTGTTTTGATGCATATTTTTAAGGAATTTTAAATGTTTCGTTTTGTGAGTGTTTGTGACTTCTTTTAACTCGTAATTGTAAGTAAAACTTAGTTAATTAGTATTATATATAGTTGATAATTCCTCACATAAAGAATAACAAAATAATAAATTAGCATAATACTTGGTAATTATAACACTGTTGTGTTTTTAGCTGTGACCTCCTGATGAAGACTTAAATCAAGTCGAAATATAGAGGATTAAGAATGAAATGAGTAACTAATTTATTTAACAGACCGCATTCCCGCTTATTCCTTCTCTTATATATATATATATATATATATATATATATGTATATATATATACATATGTTTGAAAAGAAAATGGGCTGTAAGTATGTAGATAAAACATCGTTTTCCCCAAAATTTTTCCCCAAAAATTTTTTCACAAAATTTTTTATCAAGAGCTTATGTAGAGAAATTAGCTAGTTATATATCATTTCACAGTTAGGTTTAAAATAAAATGTAGTAAATACTGTACTAATGCGTTACAGAAAATGTTCGTATGTCACTATTGCAACGCCTCATTCACCAGGAAGGACAACCTTCTACGTCATGGGGACTGCAGGCAGTCAGGCAAAGGCTGCGGGACTTGCGGAGTGACTGTCAAGTCAGAGAGGGCTCTACAACACCACCAACGACAGAAACACGAAGCCCGGAAGAGAGCAGCTGTCGATTCTACGCAAGCTTTCATGACGAAAAGAGCAAGACTCGTTTCGACAGATGGTGAGTATTTAAAATTGAAATTTTCGGGTAGCCGAAATAATAAATTTGTCTGTATATAACGCAGATACTAATTATTTATTCCTATTTTTAGAACCAACAACATCATCCACACAGCATTGTGCATCATGTCAACTAGATGTTCCTACTAACCGATGGGGTGGACATCTACGGACCCTAGGGCATCGAGAGAAATGCTGCGTGGTGCAGGAGGAGGAAGGTGTAGAGTTGGTAAAAACTTCATTCAGGAGCCGAATTGCTACATACCGACTTACTTAAACTCAGGATCTCACCGACGTAAAGTATTATCTACAACATCTAAAACAAAAATTCATCAAGTTGGTGGAAGACATTCGAGAGAAGTACGACCAGCTAAAGATTGGACTGGAGCTTTTCGGCCGCTTCCTCCTGCAGTCGAGCGAGTCGTCAGAGGTGAAGTCCTTCAACACCAAGTACCAGCTGGTGAATGGGGCTACGGACTTAGAGAAGCTGTTCGAGCACTTCATTGCTATCCTAGACCGAAAGTATTCTGAATTTAGGGAAAAGGATAGTGGTGAAGATAAAACTATTGCAAAAAAACAAATCTAGAACTGTTTAATCGTTCGTACTAATTAATATTTTTATTGTTACAGGTTGGACGCGTCAGCAACTTCTCCATTTAGAATTAGGTATTAATAAGATCACGTCTCTAAAGCCATCATCATATCTAGCCCTACCAAAGGAGATTGAAGCAAAGAAAGCTGTCTTAAACATCCAGAACACGGATTAAAATGTTTCATGTGGTCAGTCCTAGCCTCCTTACATCCTGTTCATTGGGCTCAAAATGCAAATAGAGTCTCGAACTATTTGCCTTTTCAAAACGAGTTGGACTTTACAGGTATAGAATTTCCGATTAAACTTGCGGATATATCAAAGTTTGAGCGACTATTTCTATCAACGTATACGGACTGGAGAAAGGGTTCGAAGATGGTAAAAATATTATTGAAGTCATTGGTCCCTTGTACTTTACAAAATCTCGCAATAGGGGGCGACATGTAAATTTGTTAGTAATCAGTGATGATTATGGAAATAGTCATTACTGCTTAATAAGAAACATGTCTCGACTGATCTCAAGACAATTATCCAAACGCAAGGAAGGTAAGTATTTATGTGATGGTTGTTTATCATATTTTTACTCAGAACAAAAATTAAAAGAACATCAAGAACATGATTGCGGTCACGTTTTAGCTAAAGTCCCAACAACAAATTTAAAAACAAATAAATATGGTGAAGAGATTCCCGAGAATATTCTGAAATTTACAAACTTTGAAAAGAAATTAAAAGTACCTTTCGTTGTTTATGCCGGTTTCGAAACTATCCTTGAACCTATCGATACAGAGGAAAATGCTCAGGATCCCGATACGTCATACACTGTGAGAACGCACAAGCATGTCCCGTACTCTTTCGGTTACTACATCAAATGCGACTTTGATGATGCTCATTCGATTTACCAAAGCTATAGGGGTCCGGATGCTCACAAAGAATTCGTAAAACGTTTAGAGACTGATTGTAAATCAATCTATAATCGCTTTATGAAGGAAGTAGTACCCATGTTACCTATTTCTGCGGAACAAGAGATTGAGCATCAAAATGCTACGGTGTGTCATATCTGCGAAAAGCCATTTGATGTAGCATTAAACGATCGCGTGCACGATCATAATCATGCAAATGGCTTATATATTGTGGCTGCGCACTCTGTGTGTAACCTAAATTACAAAATCCCTCAATTTATACCCATCTTTTTCCACAATATGTCCAACTTTGATTCCCACCTGTTTGTCAAGGAATTGGCTTCCAACGAAGAAAAGCTGGATGTTATCCCGCAAAACAAGGAAAAGTATATCTCATTTACTAAATATGTTTTGGTGGATAACATCGAGAACAAGGATGGTAAACAACGACAGGTATTTTTAAAGTTACGCTTCCTCGACAGTTTTCGTTTCATGGCCAGCAGTCTAGATAAACTTAGTCAGAATTTAAAACCAGCACAATGTCGAGAAGTTAGAAAATATTTCGCGGAAGAAAATAAGTTTCAGCTTATTCGACAGAAGGGTGTCTTCCCATATAATTACGTAGATAGTTTCGAAAAATTGAACGATACGAAGCTACCATCACATAAAGACTTCTACAACCAGATAAAGAAAGAAGACAGTAAAGAGGATTACAAGCGTGCTTGGACAGTGTGGAATTTATTTGAATGCAAAACTTTAGGTGAATATTCCGATATTTATTTAAAATCCGACGTTTTATTATTAACAGATGTCTTTGAAAGTTTTAGAGACGTGTGCCTAGATACTTACCACGTCGATCCTGCGCAGTATTTTAGCGCACCAGGACTTTCGCTAGATGCGGCCCTTAAGGCAACGGACGTAAAGCTTGAGTTACTGACAGATCTAGACATGGTACACTTCTTTAAACACGGTATTCGCGGTGGTGTCAGTCAGTGTAGCGTTAGAAAAGCTTTTGCGAACAATAAATTTCTACCTCATTATGACGCTTCCAAACCTACTTCCTACATCATGTATTTGGATGCTACCAACCTGTATGGTGCAGCCATGTCACAATATTTACCAACGGGGAATTTTAAGTGGTTAGATGAGACCTAAATTCAAAACTTAGATTACATGAATGTCGCGAATGATTCTAAAACTGGTTACGTATTTGAGGTAGATTTAGAATATCCCGAACAGTAGCATTATTTACATAACGAACTACCCTTTTGCCCACAATCCATTGCTTCTAAAGAATCCAAATTTAAGAATATTAAAAATTTAATTCAAAATTTTAAGCCTAAAAGTAAATATATAATTCATTATCAAGATTTACGTCAGGCATAAATCATGGGCTTAAGCTCACAAAAATTCATCGCGTATTAAGTTTTGATCAATCACCATGGCTTAAGAAATATATCGATCTAAACACAGCGATGCGCAATAAAGCGAAAAATAAGTTTGAGAAAGATTTCTTTAAACTTATGAACAATGCTGTGTTTGGTAAAACGATGGAAAATGTGGAGAAAAGGGTCAATGTTAAGCTGGTTTTTCATTGGAAAAATATTGGTAGAAGGTTGGGGGCCGAAGCGTTAATCTCAAAACCTCATTTTAAAGACCGCACTATTTTCAACGAGAATCTGGTAGCTATCCAGATGTAAAAACAAAAAGTCACATATAATAAACTTATTTACGTAGGTTTTAGCATCTTGGAAATATCCAAGACAATTATGTATGACTTTCTGTACGGGCATATCAAGCCAAAATACGGCAACAACGCGGTATTACTCTACCCTGACACCGATTCCCTTGTTTTAAAAATTATAACCGAAAATTTCTATAATGACATGAAACAAAATTTAGATTGGTTCGATACGTCCAATTACTCACACGATAACCCACATGATGTGCCTGTAAACCAATCAATTTTGGGTAAAATGAAAGACGAGTATGCAGGAAAAATCATTTGGGATTTCTACGGTACCGGGGCGAAAGCATATTGTGTAAATGTTGAGAGCGAGTTAACTAAAAAAGCTACGGGAGTTCCTGACTACGTCACCCAGAAAGAACTGACTCTGGACGATTACAGAGAAGCAGTTGACGTAGAAGGAACTCGCATTCATCGACAGATGAACACTTTCCGTTCACATTTACACGATATGTATGTCGAACTGAAAAATTAAGTAGCACTATCACACGCGGACGATAAGCGTTATCTTATTCCCGGTGACTTGGAGAACACGCTTGTTTGGGGCCATCGAGATTATGAAAAGTATAAGGAATCATCGGAAATTCCATGAGCTAAGACTGATCACCGACAGCTAACTTTACATCAATCACCTTGGATAGCTAAATGTGTGACTTTAGAGGCTGTGATATTAGGCTAGTAATTTATTTTAGTTATTTAATTATTTATTATACCTATTTACTTTATATGTATATTTTACCCAAGTTTACCCTATTTTTATAATGTTTGTTTATTGTACTCTGTTTTCCTATTTACAGACCACTGTTCGCTCACTTTTTTACTTTTTAAATTTTTACCCGTTAATAAATGCTTGTTTTTGTGTTTATATTGGCGTCTTATTTCCTTAGTTAGAGCAAAGAAAAAACAAATTGACATTAGACTATTTATTTAGTAACAGTATAATATTCAATATTAAGCTTATACAATTCATAAACATGTTTTGCAAATAGGTGTATTAGCTTCTCAGTCCATCGAAATAGATACTTGTCCGTTGTAGCATCTTCAAACTTGATACTTCTCTTATCGCCATTGCGATGAAACACTAACGTATACTGTCCAATTATCATAAATATATCCACCCAGTGCGTATTGAAACAATCAAAAGTGCTTAAAAATTCTTCAAATTCATCACTGGAGAAATAAATTTTCCCATAACCAGTAGTATTCAAAATTACTTGTTTGCGTTCCTCTTCTGACGTAGTAAAACTGACTGCTATAAAGTCACCAATCTCGTAAACTCGGTTAGGTTTAGTCTTAAGAACTGGAACATCAGGACATCTAGAAGGAGATTCGAACACCTTATCCCAGCTGGAGGAGGAGGAGGAGGTAGCCATTGGTAAGTTTAAAGGGTAAGTTTCGAAAACAGTCATAAATATATGCATACAAGATTTTTGAATTCTTAGCATTACAAGTACAATATTCTAAACCATGATAAGAACAAGTGGTTTTGCTTAGAGATAATTTCGGTACATTGACACTGTCCCTAGTAAATTCTAAATTAACAATATCGGATATATGCTTAAGATATTTCATCGTGGAAAAAGTTTCCAGTAACACACAGTACATGTCCCTTCACATAGATGACATCAACATCTCGTAGATCGTTGTAGATAATGCGGTGAAGTTCATTGTAATCGGTTTCACCAGAATTGTAGTATAAACCATGTCGGTTCCCATATAGAAACATTGCTTGCTTCTGACAATCATAGGACAGCTCATAAAACGGCTTAACGGGTTTAAAAAGATAGTTTTTTATTTGCTTTCCATCGTAAATAGCCAATTCTTTAGCTTGCAATTCTGGAACGCTGAATCCTTGGACGTCAACCACAACAAACTTCATCGTGTCTGGGTTGAAGAGTAACTGACTACAACAGATCACGTACTTGACCTGTTAAAGCCTGATACTCAAGCACTCGATCATGAATAATTATACAAAAGGCTCGTGACTCATCCGAGAAGTTTTCGGAACTTTGAAACTCCAACTTAACGTCAATAGTGTTACTCTTAAGGGCTTCATTTTGTTTGGAGCAGTCAATAACAAACAGGGTTCTACTAGCGAAAGCAAGAAAATCCAAAAGCGGCTCACACCATTGTTTCCCCAAATAGGTTTTTTGAAAGTCCGTCTACATCTGATATGCTTCTGCAAACTGTCTATTGACAAAGTTTAGGTTTAACGTCTCATAGGGGTAAACTTCAGAATTTAAATGCAACTTAACGTCGGTGATGTCTAAATTATCAAAGTAGGTACAATCAGCTTCAGAGTTATCTTTTCGCTTCTTCATAAAAAATACAATGACGTATCTAGCTCTCTCGGACATGGTATATATATATATATATATATATATATATATATATATATATATATATATATATATATATATATATATATATATATATATATATATATATATATATATCTCGGTTTGTTCTTTGCAATTTCGTCCAAAAGCCTTAATTTCACTGCATCACTCGGGTAAATATGTTTCACTTTCAACTCAACTGTTTTTAACGTTATTGTTGCCTTCTTAGTACCAGTGGACTTGTAGCAGTTGTCGTCATGACGAGCACGAACTAGTTTAATGTTCTGTTTACCCATTAATACATTGTGGTAATCGGCAAACACGCCAAACAATATTGAAAGTGGAATGCGAAAATTAAAGTCTTTAGAAGCTTCATCCAAGGTCTTAACAGTTCCACTAGGCCAATTTCATCCAGCTATGTCTAGAGCGCGGCTTTCCTGCTCATTTAAACATAGCATATTTTTAACTGTGCTAACAATACCAGGATCTCGAATCTTTTCAATCTCCTTACCATTAACTTCATATGAAATGTTGTCAAAGAGAAAGGCTCCAGCATTATTGGTTAGATCGCAAGTACCGGTCTTACCAGCAGCATCTACTTCCGCCTTAAACGCGCCCTCGATGTAGAGTTGAGCTTCACTCATATCCAAAAAGACATCTTGCTGATTGATAACAATCTCGATTTCGTCATTGTTATTAAAGGAGTTGGGAAAGGGGTGATAGGTGTGCCATGCTTCGCGAATGACCGATTTATCGCTCTTGATCGGATTGAAGATTTGAAGTTTTTCTGACATGGTAGCGGTAATGACTGCTTCTAGACTGCAAATATAATATATTTGAAAACGTAAGTGATCCCTTCGACTTCTGATCACTGAATGATCTGTTAGCTGAGGTATTAGTGTTTAAATACCTTTTAAATACTAGAACCATTTCGTCTAAGTTCTAATCGAATTACTACTTCTTCACCTCGAAAATTAAGAGGTCTAGAATCCTGGTCTACTAGCGTGAGCGTAATGTTATAGATGCGTTTTTGGTTCACAGGTAAATAGATTAGATTCCTAGGCTCGATATTTATACTGTAGCCGGGATCGATATTTGGTGAGAATTCGTAAAGAGTATGGGCGGGATTATTTGTGTAATACGAGCCGGAAATGATGTTACACTCTACTCTAATAGTAACAACTTGGATAATATCCACAGGTTGATCTGATTCGTGAAATTTACCAGACTTTAACAGTTGAGGCGAAAATCCCAACAACTTTGCAATACTGTCTTTTGGCTTTAAGTTTATGTCGTAGACACTGGTTAACTCGCACTTTAACGTATTGTTATTGGGTTTAAGCGATAAGATGCGATTACGTTCGTCTGCGGAAGCCCTAGGATCTAGGAGATTACGTTGTAGAAACTGTTCGATATCTTCGAACTCGTATGACCCTGTTGGTATTTCCAATACTCGCTCCTCCCGATTATTGACAATGTAATAAAACTTGTTTCGCCCCTCCTCTACATTAGGGATTGTGTTCCAAGTGTTTAGCGAAATTAATGCTAAAGAGTAATCAAATCTTGAATCGAGCTCTGTGGGAGGTACAAAGTATGCCTCAAGTCGGTGAGAGCGACCTTTTAACGTGAACGTCTGTGACATGACTGACGCCAATAAGCATCAATACCTACATTTATAAAGTTTTATTGTAGAGAAATGCTAGAGCAAGATGTCCACAATTTGTCATTCCATAATCCTGATACTGTTCAGAATTAAAATATATTTTAACATTTTTCATGTACTTGACAAATTCCTTGGGCGGTTTCAAGTTGCCAAAACTATCAAAATAAACAACTCGATTACCGTGTTTCTTGTAAGCTACCCAATGTGTTCCGAATCCTGTGTTCCGATCCAAATTAATAACACCACACTCTGTTTTGAGGGGTGTGTTCGGTAAAGTGTCTCCTCTAAAATGCGGTATTTTTAATCGAGTGACGTACCAATTAATATCGTGATCGGATAACGGCTTTTCAGGTAGCTTTGTTGGTAGATTTTTTGGCATTTTCCGTAAAAACAATCCATAGCCAGTTTTGTGTTTCTTTAAATACAGACCGCTACCCTTTTTCCCAGTGCAATCGCTTCCATTGTTTCGTTGTGTCGTTTCGATTCTTTTAACTTCTCCTTGGCACTTTGAGCGTCATTAACGGCCTTCGCTATCCCCGCAACGCCCCCTCTTAGTGCTCCCAGGGAACTAAGTCCTGCAAATATGGGAATAAGTGGTAGAAACCCACCCTGTTTCGGTAATGGTATTATTCGTGGCACGTTGATCCTGTTACGCCCTCCCATCTTCTTGACCGTTACTCGTGCAGCTTTGAGTATTTTACTGAGAGTCCTTTTCTTAGTAACATCACCAGCACCCGTATGTCGAAGTTGTTTCTTAAGCAGAGTGACCACTGATGATTGGGGTTTCATCTTCTTCTTGCCAGCACCCAACTTGCGTTTTACTTTCATAGCGTTAGTTACTAACCACGCTGAAGCTTTTTCACCAAAACGGGAATCGTTTGCCTTTACTTGTTCCCAAGCTCGGTTCTCCAACACTCGATCGGCTCGATGTGTTTGTTCTAACTCTTTAGACTTGGCGTATTCGATTTCGTGATCGCGACAAGCATTATCCAATTTGTTTTTGGTCGATCACCTCGAGCCAGCCGCTCTTGAAGTTTGGTTCCGGGACCGCAATAGGAATAACCAGGCAAATGAAGCTCGAACGGGAGCTTGTTGATAACTGTATTTAACACACCTGCACCCTGCAAAGTCTTCATAAGTAATGAAGTTCTGGGAGGGTGTAGAGTAATATTTATCGAGATGCGTCAAGAGAAGCAGAAACTCAAAATCCAAGTTTATAATTGCGATATGAAAAATTACAAGTCCCGAAGTAGCAAACATGGTCAACTTTTACCTTCTACAATTCGAGCGTTAATATGTGGTCCTAGTAATTGTGGAAAAACCAATATAATGATCAGTCTTTTGATTGATGCAAATGGTTTAAAATTCGAGAATGTGTACGTGTATTCAAAATCTCTGCAGCAAGACAAGTATGACTTTCTTCAACAGGCTATGAAACATTTCCGTTTAGGCTATTTCGGTTACAGTGATAATGATGAAGTTCTAGATCCTTCTAGTGCCCGACCTCACTCTGTATTCATATTTGATGACGTAGCATGTGAGAAGCAGGATAAAATACGTAATTATTTGTGTATGGGCCGGCATAATGCAATTGATTCCTTCTATTTGTCACAAACTTACTCGAAAATACCTAAACAGCTGGTTCGCGATAATGCTAATGTATTAATTTTATTTAAACAAGACGATTTAAACTTGAAACATATCTATGACGATCACGTTAATACAGACATGACATTCGATGCATTTAAACATATTTGTTCCGAATGTTGGAAAGATAGGTATGGGTTCTTAGTAATTGTAAAAGACAATGATATTGCCAAAGGCCGATATCGTAGCAAGTTTGATACTTATATCATACCCTAAGCCCTCGGGGTTCAGTGTGATACTTGATGTTCTAGTAGCTAGATGTGTTAAGTCTCTAGAAACAGGGTCTGTTTAGTAGTTGGTTTAGCTGTTTCCTAGCTGTTTCCAGCTGTTTTTAGCTGTTTCATAGCTGTTTTCCAGAAACAGGGTTTGTTAATTAGCTGTTTTTCCAGAAACAGTGTCTGGTTATTAGCTGTTTTTCCAGAACAGAGTCTGTTGTTTAGCTGTTTTTCCAGAAACAGGATCTGTTTTTTAGCTGTTTTTCCAGAACAGGTTCTGTTCTTAGCTGTTTTTCCCCGAACAGGGTCTGTCTTTTTAGTTGTTTGTAGTATGTCTAGGCCCATTAGCCAGTTCGATAAAGACGTTAAACGTAGGATTATCCAAGCTGCACGAACAATAAGAAAGAAGTATAGTAGTTATAGATGATATGTTCTGCATCACTCCGTCCTCCGGAGGGATCTTATCTCGAGATCTATGACGTCATCTGTCAACCTTCATACGTCAGCTGTCACCTATCATACGTCAACTGTCATCTGTCAGAGGTCATCTGTCATCGGTCATACGTCATCGGTCATACGTCATCTGTCAACTGTCACACTCTTCTACTCTAGCTACTTTGGACTTGGCTACCTAGGACGCTAACTACTTGGGCATTAACTACTTGAGATGTCACCTTTCACCAATCAGCTGTCACTCCTAAATCCCTAAGAACCTGATCCAACTATTCCAAACCTAAAATCTGCAACGATCCATCTGCTACATAAGAAGTATAAATCTGAAAAAAAGTCCTGCCATCGGTGGGATTAGAACCCGGGTCATCCGTGTGACGGTCCAATGCATTACCGCTGAACCAGTCGAGCTCCCGTTAGAATACCGCTAAGTGGGTAAAGACAATAAAAAAATTCGAACGTCGGCCGTGCTAATAAAGGGGGCGAATTTGAAGTAGGTCGTCGAAGTCTACGTTAGTAGGGCTTCCATCAGCAAGAGAAATGTCACTTGTCACCTGTCAACTGTCACCTGTCACTGGTCGCAGCTCGCTCGCCAAAGGGCAAAAGTAAAAACTAGCAGAGGGAACGGGTTCAGGATGACGTCGGACATTGTTAAAAAAAAATATGTCAGCTGTCACCCGTCATCTTCGAGGTGTCAACTGTCACCTGTCACTTGTCAAAGGTGAAAATCGAAAACTGCCACAGGTCACGTGGTTGGGGTAGCGTCAGAAGGCGTTTAAAAAAAGAACGGCGTTGATCGGCCCTTTGGTCTCAGAGATACAGTTTTTTGCTATTAGCGCTCTAATGGTTCAGGTTGGAGAGTTGAAATTTGGATGAAGGATAGTAGATGATGAGATCAATCGATTTGTTAAATTATTTTTCAAAAATCTTGACTGATAGTAAAAATAATATTTGTAAATTTTTCGCATCACTCTGTATACTAAATTTTCGATGAAATATATAATTTAGGAATATTATTTAAGTTGATAAGAACTAAACAACCCACGTTAAAATCACCAATGTTTAAACTGGGCTGTTTAAACACCCCTGTTGAAACAGCCCTGTTTAAACTACCCTGTTAAAAACAACTCTGTTTAAACAGGGTTGTTTAAACACCCCTGTTTAAACAGCTCTGTTTAAACAGCCGGCGCTAGCACTTCCGGTCGATGAAAAGGGTGGCTCGAATATGATAAAAGTCATGATGGGTATCAAAGAAAAGAAAAATTTAAATAAAGCAATAGCGCTATTAGGGTTTCTTAATTCCGAGAGGTAAGGGCATTAGCAATTAAAGAAAATTAATGATTTAGTTTGAAATTGTTTGCAAGGAAATCAAAACGTATTTATATGTCTTTTAGTGGCAATAGAAAGGAATATACAGGGATAAGGCCGGCGGAAGCCGTCAGCCTTCGCAACTTCCGTCCTTATCAGGAGAATATTAATTAGTTGAAAAAGTTATTTACTTGTAAAATAACAGTCGGTATGTGTGTTTAGATAGAAGCAAATATGTACGTAGAACCGATCGGTAAAAATTAAGATTTTAAAATTTTTGAAGAAATAGAATGTATTAATATTATTTAAGTGAATAATAACAGCAAAAAATATGTATTAGTGTCGTGTGCGCGGTCAGCAGTTTCCGGTGATAAGGTTGGCTCGAACGTGCGAACAGCAGAAAGAATTGCAAAATATTAGCCTTGTACTGATAAATAAAACACACAATTATAAATTATTAACTTTATTTTAAGCAGCAAACTGCGTCGTTAACTTGTTAGGACTCGTCAGTTTCCGGTTGATAAGAGAAAGCATAAAAGGGGGAAAGTGACAATTTGCAAAGCACATTTGGCGTCTGAATCTCCTTGTGTGTGCGTTAAGTTCGTTGGCTGTCAAACATTTAGAGTGGTCGTTGTTTTTTTGTGTGTGAAGGAAGTGTACTGTGAAATTTTTGGGTAAGTACCGATTGATATTAGCTTAAAGTTTTGTAGGATGCATGTATTAGCAAAAATGAAATGTTGAATATTTACAAGAATATTAGTGCCGCTTTGTCAGGGAAAATCAAAATAGTCTGTCGATGTGTCTGTCTTACAATCGAGTGCCGCTTTGTCAGGAAAAATAAAATAGTCTGTCGATGTGTCTGTCTTACAACCGTATTGTACAAAATTATGATTTTAATTTCACGTTTAAGTAACAGCATGGAAATCTTGAGTTATTTACAGTAATATTGGGAATCGGGAATCGAGAGATAGAAAAGTATTTTTTGTTGTGTTTTAAACGCTGTTTTATTTTGAAACTATAGAGATTAAGGTCAAGCATACTTTTTAGAATTAAAAGTCGCTGACAGTGTCCAGAACAGTTCTTTTTTCAGTATTTGTTTTTTTGTTTAAACGCAGTGACTTTTATTATTTTTAAAATATTAATTTACCCTAACAGTAGAGTGACGTAACACCCAAGCAAGAAATCTTTTAAACTAGAACCTGACGAAGTATTCGTTATGCATGTCATAGTGTTTTAAAAAATAATTTCTCTATCAGGTATGTATAAACGCTAGTTTTGCTTTAAGATATGCTAAAAACTGGAAATTTACTGAAAGAAAAAAATTGATCAAACAGCTAGTAGGGAAAGATGGTGTATGTTCGGTTTCCACTCCCATCTCAGAGTCACATAATAGTAGTAGTATACCAACAAGGGTTTCTGAAACATTTTCCTCAGTCAAAATATTTTAATAAGTCGGAGGGGGCTCTTCTTCGCCACCAAAAGGAGAAACACCCGGCCCCCAAAAGACAAGCAGATTCTACGCAGACATCCATGGCGAAAAGAGCAAGACTCGTTTCGGCAGACGGTGAGTAGTTAAAATTTAAATTTTTGGTGATCTAAATAATAAATTTGTCTTTATATAACTTAGGTGCTAATTATTTATTTCCAATTTTCAGAACCCACAACATCGTCCACGCAGCATTGCACAATATGCAAACTAGATGTCCCCACGAACCGATGGGGCGGTCATCTCAGGACCCTGGGACATCGTGAGAAATGCTGCGTGATGCAGGAGGAGGAAGGAGTAGAGCTGATAAGAACATCGTTCAGGAGCCGAATTGCAACGTACCGACTTACTTCAAGCCAGGATCCCACCAATGTAAAGCAGTATCTACATCAGCTAAAACAAAAATTCGTCAAGTTGGTGGGAGACATCTGCGCAAAGTATGAACAGCTTAAGGTCGGTCTGGAGCTTTTCGGCCGCTTCCTCCTGCAGTCGAACGAGTCAGAGGAGGTGAAGTCCTTCAACACCAAATACCAGCTGGTGAATGGGGCGACGGACTTGGATGAGCTGTTTGAGCAGTTCAGCACTATCCTGGACCGGAAGTATTCAGAATTTATGGAAAAGGATAGTGGTAAGTGTAAAACTATTGCAAACATTTTAAAACTGTTTAATATTCTTACTAAAAAATATTTCTATTGTTACAGGGTGGACGCTCCAACAACTCCTTCACTTAGAATTAGGCATCAACAAAATCCAGCCTCTAAAGCCATCTTCCTACATCCCGCTGCCAAAGGAGATTGAAGCAAAGAAAGCTGTTCTGAACATCCGGAACACGGATCAAAAATGTTTCATGTGGTCAGTCCTAGCTGCCGTACATCCTTTGGATCGGACTCAAAATGCAAACAGAGTCGCGAACTATTTGCCTTTTGAGAACGAACTGGACTTTACAGGTATGGAATTTCCGATTAAACTTACCGACATCATTAAGTTTGAGCGACTCAATAATATTTCTATCAATGTTTATGGACTGGAGAAAGGGTTCGAAGATGGTAAAAATAGTATTGAAGTCGTGGGTCCCTTATACTTTACAAAATCTCGTAATAGGGAGCGACATGTAAATTTGTTAGTAACCAGTGATGACTATGGAAATAGTCATTACTGCTTAGTAAGAAGTTTATCTCGCCTGATCTCAAGTCAATTATCCTCACGTTGCGGCACAAAGTATTTATGTGACGGTTGTTTATCATATTTTTATTCAGAACAAAAATTAAAGGCTCATCAGGAGCACGATTGCGGGCACGTTTTAGCTAAAGTCCCAACGACAAATTTAAAAAAAAATAAATATGGTGAAGAGGTTCCCGAGAATATTTTGAAATTTACAAACTTTGAAAAAAAATTAAAAGTACCTTTTGTTGTTTATGCCGATTTCGAGACAATCCTTGAACCCCTGGATACAGAGGAAAATGCGCAGGATCCCGATACGTCATACACTGTGAGAACGCACAAACATGTTCCGTACTCCTTCGGTTACTACATCAAATGTGACTTTGACGATGCTCATTCGATTTACCAAAGTTATAGGGGTCCGGATGCTCACAAAGAATTCGTAAAACGTTTAGAGATTGATTGTAAATCAGTCTATAATCGCTTTATGAAGGAAGTAGTACCCATGACACCTATTTCTGCGGAACAAGAGAGGGAGCATCAAGAAGCTAGGGTGTCTCATATTTGCGAAAAGCCATTTGATGTAGCGCTAAACGATCATGTGCACGAACATAGTCATACAGACGGCTCCTATCGAGGCCCCGCGCACTCTGTATGCAACCTTAATTACAAAATTCCACAATTTATACCCATCTTTTTCCATAATATGTCCAACTTTGATTCCCACCTGTTTGTTAAGGAATTTGCTTCCAACGAAGAAAAGCTGGATGTTATCCCTCAAAACAAGGAAAAGTATATCTCCTTTACTAAACATGTTTTGGTGAATAACATCGAGAACAGGGATGGTAAACAACATCAGGTATTTTTAAAATTACGCTTCCTCGACAGTTTTCGGTTCATGGCCAGCAGTCTCGATAAACTTAGTCAAAATTTAAAACCAGAACAATGTCGAGAAGTGAGAAAATATTTCGCGGAAGAAAATAAGTTTCAGCTTATCCATATAATTTCCTAATCCCATATAATTACGTGGATAGTTTCGCGAAATTGAATGATAGTAAACTGCCATCACAGAAAGACTTTTATAGCCAACTGAAAAAAAGAAGATAACAGTAAAGAGGATTACAAGCGTGCTTGGGCTGTATGGAATTTATTTGAATGTAAAACTTTAGGCGAATATTCAGATATTTATTTAAAATCCGACGTTTTATTATTGACAGATGTTTTTGAAAGTTTTAGAGACGTGTGCCTTAACACTTACGGTCTAGATCCTGCGCAGTACTTCACGGCGCCCTCTCTTGCGATGGACGCCGCACTCAAGTCCACATCAATTTGCTTGGAATTACTGACGGATCTAGACATGGTACACTTCTTTAAACACGGTATTCGCGGTGGGGTCAGTCAGTGTAGCGTTCGAAAAGCTTTTGCTAACAATAAATTTATACCTCATTATGACGCTTCCAAACCTACCTCCTACATCATGTATTTGGACGCCACCAACCTCTATGGTGCGGCTATGTAACAATATTTACCAACGGGGAATTTTAAGTGGTTGGATGAGACCGAAATTCAAAGTTTAGATTACATGAATGTCGCGAATGATTCTAAAACTGGCTATATATTAGAGGTAGATTTAGAATATCCCGAACAGTTGCATTATTTACACAACGAACTACCCTTTTGTCCACAATCAATAGCTCCACCAGAATCAAAATTCCAAGACATTGAAAAATTAATTCCAAATTTTAAACCTAAAAGTAAATATATAATTCATTACCAAAATTTGCGTCAGGCTTTAGATTATGGGCTTAAGCTCACCAAAATTCATCACGTTATATCTTTTGACCAATCACCGTGGCTAAAGAAATACATTGACCTAAACACAGCGATGCACAATCTAGCGCAAAATAAGTTTGAAAAAGACTTTTTCAAACTGATGAACAACGCCGTGTTTGGGAAAACAATGGAAAATGTGGAGAAACGGGTAGATGTGAAACTTGTTTCTTATTGGGAAAATATTGGTAGAAGGTTGGGAGCCGAAGCGCTAATCTCGAAACCTCATTTTAAAGATCGCACTATTTTTAACGAGAACCTGGTAGCTATCCAGATGAAAAAACAAAAAGTCACATATAATAAACCGATTTACGTGGGTTTCAGCATCTTGGAAATATCCAAGACTATTATGTATGACTTTTTGTACGGGTATATTAAGCCAAAATACGGCAACAACGCGGTATTACTCTACACTGACACCGATTCCCTTGTGTTAAAAGTTACAACAAAAAATTTCTACCATGATATGACACAAAATTTAGATAGATTCGACACGTCTAATTTCTCACAGGAAAATCCAGATGATGTTCCTGTAAACCAGTCAATTTTGGGCAAAATGAAAGATGAGTATGCAGGAAAAATCATTTGGGATTTCTACGGTACCGGGGCGAAGGCTTATTGTGTAAATGTGGAGGGAAAGCTAACCAAAAAAGCGAAGGGAGTTCCTGACTACGTCACCCAATCCGAACTAACTCTTGACGATTATAGGGAGGCGGTTGACGTAGAAGGAACTCACATTCATCGACAGATGAACACTTTCCGTTCACATTTACACGATATGTATGTCGAACTGAAAAATAAGGTAGCGCTATCACACGCGGACGATAAGCGTTACCTTATTTCCGGCGACTTGGAGAACACGCTTGCTTGGGGTCATAGAGATATTAAAAAGTATAAGGAATCATCGGAAATTCCATGAGCGAAGACTGATCACGGGCAGCTAACTTTACTTGAATCACCTTTGGTAGCTAAATGTATTACTTTAGAGGCTGTGATATTAGTGTAATGTTCCTACATCTATAGGCACTGGTTTCTGGGTAAATTAAACTTTTAACAATGGGTTTTTACTGGGTTTATTATACTTTTAACAATAAATAATGAACAGACACCTTCTTGCTAGTCTTGTCTCTTGCCGTCTCCTGGTTCGTGATGTCTCGCTGCGGCTCGTGTCCAAACATAGACAGTGGCGTAACATACCGCCGGCCTTGAAATTTTAAATTTCAACATACAAATAATTTAAAGAAAAGAAAGAAAATGTTTTTTTTAACAGTCATTTTTTGTAACTTATAAAGTTCACGCTTTCATTTAACACCCAAAAGATTCATTCTTCTTTCTTCCAAGTTCTAGGACTTCATCAGGTTTGGATTCGGATACAGGTAAGATACATATCTTAGTTAATGGACGTTTAGTAGTGGAACCATCACTAAACTTAAGTGTGACCACCCGGATAATATTGTCGGATCCTGGGTGAGTTTCCAAAATTCGTGCTGTTTTCCACTTCAAAGGCGGTAATCCGTCTTCTTTAACTATCACCAAATCATCAGGTTTTATTAATGTGGAACCATTGTCCTTCCATTTCAATCTTTGTTGAAGTTCAGTAATATATTCATTATACCAACGCTTCCAATAGGTTTGGATTAATTGCTGCAACTTCTTATATTGGGTCAGCCGGTTTTCAGGAATTTCAAGGTAACACGGTTCAGGAATAGTGGTCAAAGGTTTTCCAACAAGGAAATGTGCTGGGGTTAATGGGGAATAATCGTCAGGACTGGAAGATAACGGAGATATTGGCCGTGAATTTAAAATTGCCTCGATCTGTGTTAATACCGTTTGAAAATCTTCATAATTTAAAGATGTGTTACCTAGAACTCTTTTTAAATGATACTTTGTCATGCGTACACCCGCTTCCCAAATGCCGCCGAAATTTGGTGCACGTGGAGGTATAAAATGCCACTGTACGCCCTCTTTTATTAAAATAGCAGAAATCTTTGGAGTTTCTAATTTTAAAAACTTTGTTAATTCAGTGTTCGCCCCAATAAATGTTGTAGCATTGTCCGAATAAAGGTTAGAGGGTAAGCCTCTACGAGACGAAAATCGTCTAAAACATGCTAAAAATGCTTTACTTGTCAAATCGGTTACAATCTCGAGATGGATTGCTTTTGTTGAAAAACAGATAAATAAACATATCCAAGCTTTAAGAATTTTTGGGTTGCGAGTTTTCCTATCTTTAATTAAGAACGGACCTGCATAATCGCACCCTGTGTTAACAAAAGGCAAGCACATATTCACCCTTTCTTTAGGAAGGTTTCCCATCAAATACTCACAAGGTTTTGGCTTTATTTTAAAACACGTAATGCATTCGTGAACTATTCGTTTTGCTAAACTTCTACCGCAAGTTGGCCAAAATTTCATTCTAACCGAATAAAGTAATTGCTGTGGACCACAATGCAACATACGTCTATGTTCATTTACCATAATCATTTTAGTCAACATATGCTTGTGACTGAGTACTATTGGATGTTTTTGAGCAATAGGAACCTTTGCCATTTGAATTCTGCCTCCTACTTTAATAAGATTGTTTTCAAAAAATGGATTTAGACCTTTTAAATTACTAGATTTTGAAATTTGTCCTGTCGATTTTAATTTTGTAAAATCGTTTTCAAAGGATTGCATTTGCGCTAACGATAATAACTTTAAAAAACTATCGTCAATTTCTTGAGTAGTCAACTTTCCTACTTTCTTAATTTTGTTGCGACAGTTATAAATAAAACGCTGACAATATGCCCAAACTAATTTTAACTTTGTTAGATCTGAGTATAAAGAAAAAATATCAAATTGATGTACAGCAGTAACTTGATGTACCAAAACTCTTTGCTCTGGTAATAAATCGGGAGTGGACTGTAATTTTTCGCTCAATTTAGACACTGGTATAACAGGCCAAGTTTCATGATCTGCTTTTACCCAAGTGGGACCTTCCCACCATAACTTATTGAATTGTAACTGAGTCGCAGTACAACCTCGAGAAATAACATCCGCCGGGTTATCCCTTGAAATTACGTGGTACCATTGGTCGATAGAACTCAAAGCACGGATATGACTAACCCTATTTTCCACGAAAGTTTTCCATTTACCGGGTTCGCCATTGATCCAATGTAACGTAATTGTAGAATCGCTAAAATAATAGACATTAGTAAAATTAATTCTTAATGAATCGATTACCCTTTTAGCTAAATTTACCGCTAACACCGCTGCGCAAAGTTCTAAACGCGCTAACGTTTGTTGTTTTATTGGTGTTACTTTATACTTGGCTGTCAATAAATTGCAAGAAACTCTATCATTTTTTTTGGATCTTATAAAAACGCATGATCCATAAGCTCTTAAAGATGCATCTGCAAAAATTAATAATTCTACAATATCAGGATTAGGAAGAAGTACCAATCTTGGTATTTCAATACTTGAGATATTTTTTAAATCAATACAAAATTTATTCCATTTTTGGCTTAAGTCAGTTGATACTGTTTGATCCCACGAAATCTTTTGTCGCCACAAATCTTGTAAAATAATTTTAGCCTCTATCACAACCGCACCCACCAAACCGAGCGGGTCATATATCTGACTAATAACGGATAATATGGCTCTTTTTGTGGCCTTAAAAGGTTGTGTTATAGTCTCCGTCTGATATTGAATTATGTCTTTAGTCGCATTCCAAAAAATGCCGAGTGTTTTGTTTTTATCATTTTCACCTAACATTAGAAAACTGGATTTTAAATTTTGATCTAACTGCATTTTTTCATAAAGCTCTGGCTTATTTGTGAGCCATTTCCTTAGCTCAAAACCGCCTTGTTTTAAAATTGCTGTAATGTCATTTTGCAATTTTAAAATTTCAGTTTCCGAGTCGTGTGAAGTAAGTAAGTCGTCTACGTAGAAATCATTTTTAATTACGTCACTCGCCAACGGGTATTTTTTTTGATTTTCTATAGCTAATTGGTATAAACAGCGAATGGCTAAGTACGGTGAAGAGACCATACCAAAAGTCACCGTGTTAAGCTGAAAACATTCTAGGTTTTTGTCCGGTTTATCGCGCCAAAATATCCTTTGATATTTTCTTTGATCTTCACTTAAAAGCACTTGTCTGTACATTTTTGATATATCGGCGCTTAATACGTAATCTGATTCCCTGAACCTTAAAAGAATAGATAACAAATCGTTTTGCATAACGGGACCAGGTAATTGCACACAATTCAACGATATCCCGCTGTCAGTTTTTGCCGAACCGTTAAACACAACTCTAGTCTTAGTTGTCAGTGAAGATTCCTTCACTACTGCATGATGACATAAATAATACGCGTCAAATTCGCTTAAATTTTCGAAATTCGTATCGAGCTTGGTCATGTGATTTAATCGTATATAATCATTCATGACTTCAGTATAACCTAACTTTAATTCTCTGTTTCTTTCTAGTCTTTTTTCTAAAGTCAAGAAACTTCTGACTGCCATATCTTTTGATTTGCCTAACTTTTCTATTTCACTTTTAAACGGAATCTGTACTATGAAACGCCCGTCATCGTCGCGTTTATGAGATTTTTCAAAATGCTGATTACAATAATCGTCAGTTTTCGGAGTGCTGGTGCACTCCTCGAGTTCCCAAAACTTTAATAAACTTTTATTAATGGCCGAGTCTTCATATGAAATTGAAAGGTGTGATAGAACTTTGCCTGTGAACATTAAAAAATCGAGTTCTCCACCAACTATCCATCCTAGTTTCGTGTTTTGCAATGTTACGGATTGAATTTTCATCTGACTCATTAATAAAATATCGTAAAATAAACCAACTCCGCATAAAATGTCGATTTCCGATTTTATATTATACTCGGGATCCGCTAATTTGATATCTCTCGGGATGTTCATAAAACTATCATCAAAATCGCATATCGGCATTGCCTCGGTAATTTTTGGTAAAATTAAACACAAAATTTCTTTTGAAAAATGTCCAAATCTCGACGAAATTTGAAATTTAGTTTTATACTGAGCTAACATGCTATTATTTCCCACGCCGGAGATCTGACAATTAACCTTTTCTTTTTCTAAGTTTAGCTTTTTACGAAAACTTTCAGTCACAAAATTACTTTGGGATCCGGGATCCAACAGCATTCTTGCGCGATAAATTTTGCCAAATTTGTCTTTAACATTTATTACCGCCGTCGAAAGAAGAGCATATTTATTATTTAAATTCGTCATATTATGCGCGCTTGTTATGCCAACCGTGCTTTGTTCAAAAGCAGGCATAGTTTTTATTTTCGGGCTCTCCGACACTGGCCGTGTGTCGGTTACCAACACCGCGCTTGTCGTATTTCGGCTGGTGCTCGATGTTTCGTCATTCCTCGCTTCGTTTCTCTCTCTCGTTGGCGTGCTCTCACTTTTACCTTTGCTCATACTATGGTGCTGTTCGGCCGGAATACGCGAACTTTTACAAATTAATGTATTATGCATTCGGTTACACTTTTTACATGGGGGTTTGTCACAATAGGTTACGTCATGAGAAGGGTTAAAACAATTACCACACAAGTGTAATTTCTTTATTTCACTTAACTTATTATCTAAATTTAACTTTTGAAACTTTTCGCATTTAAAAACTGAATGATTGTCAGAACAATAATAACAAGAAAAATTCGTTTTATTATTAGTATTATAACTTACGTGAGCTCTACTTGAAAATTGCTGGTTGGATGATCCTCTATATTGTGGCTTCATCGTTTTGTGTGTGTCTGTTTTTGTCATTTCTAATTTTTCTAGCAACTCGCACTTACCTTTTAAAAAACGTTGCATGTCTTGCATAGTTGCTATGTTACCACAAATTTTATAGCCTTCCCAGTCTCGCCTGGTTCTGGGGTCAAGCTTGCTGGTAATCAAGTATATTAATAACGTGTCCCACTGGTCAGTAGGTTGTCCCAATTGTGTTAATGACCTAATATTTTTATTAAAGGTATCTAATAATTTACGCAAGTCTCCGTACGACTCTTTTGTCAACACAGGTATGTTAAAGAGCGATTTAACGTAATTATGCAAAATCAGTTTAGTATTTTCAAACCGTTCTTTCAACAAACTCCAGGCCAAATGATAATTTTGATCGGTAATCTGAATAGACTCTAATAAGTCTGCCGCTTCACCCTCCAGCAGCCCTTTTAAATAATGAAACTTTCTAACATTATCTACGGTAAGATCATTGTCAACCACAGAGACAAAAGCATCTCGAAATTCTAACCATTTGTCAAAACCGCCAGAAAATTTAGGTATATTTGGCGCAGGTAAGTTAGACTTTGGCGTCCCCGAACCTGTATTCGGAGGTGCAACCACCTGAACATTGATGGGTTGCTGTTGGGGTGGCTGAGGATTGTGCTGAGGTAAAACGATAGGTTTTTCATATTTGTCCAAAATATTTTCAATGACCGACCTAATGTCGAAAAAATCGCATACTATTTTTTCACCTTCTTTTAACTCGATTTCCTTTTGATCGTTTACCTCATCATTACCCTCACATAACTGTTCTATTTCATTTTGAATATTCTCAAAGTTTGCAAAATCTTTCTGAAATTTATCAGATCTTAATCTTAAGTTTTTTATGTCAATAACGCTTAGTTCACTGTCTATATCCAATCTGTCCAGATGTTTGTTTAATAAAGTATGTTGTCTTTTAAATTGACTTCTTAAAAATCTTAATTTTTTGAGCTCGTCGGCCATCTTCAAATTAAGAACCTTTACTTTACTTTTTTTTTTAAACTCGAAACGTTAACAAATCAGTCAAATAACCAATATCAACGCTAAATTAAATAAGGAACGGACTCACGGATTGTATTCCGGTCTGGTTGTCACCATCGATAGTCTGCCCGACTATGGCTGCTTGCTGACGTCGTCAAAATGGAGCGTCGTCCTTCTGTGTTTGCCGTGGCTTGGCACTTTTCACAGCTTTTTCCGATCTTCTTTCGGCTTTAAATTCGGATCTTAGGACCATGTAATGTTCCTACATCTATAGGCACTGGTTTCTGGGTAAATTAAACTTTTAACAATGGGTTTTTACTGGGTTTATTATACTTTTAACAATAAATAATGAACAGACACCTTCTTGCTAGTCTTGTCTCTTGCCGTCTCCTGGTTCGTGATGTCTCGCTGCGGCTCGTGTCCAAACATAGACAGTGGCGTAACAATTAGATTAGGCATATATGTTATTTATTTAATTATTTATTTTCTTATTTATTGTATTCATTTATTTCACTCAAGTCTACCCTATTTATTATATTAATGTATTTCACCCCAATCAACCCTATTTATTGTATTCATTTATTTACTTTATATGTATATTTTTGCCTAAGTTTACCCTAGTTTTTAGTTTTCTATTATTTGTTTATATGTATCTTTTACCCAAGTTTACCCTATTTTTTGATTTTTTAGATTGTTTGTTTATTTATTTTTTTAGTTATATTTATATTTACTATTTACAGGCCGCTGTTCGGTCACATTTTGTGTGTTTTTTTGAACATTTTTTACACTTTAATAAATGCTTGTTTTTGTGTTTATATTGGCGTCTTATTTCCTTAGTTAGAACAAAGAAAAAATCAAATTAACGTTAGACTATTTATTTAGTAACAGTATAATATTCAATATTAAGCTTATACAATTCATAAACATGTTTTGCAAATAGGTGCATTAGCTTCTCGGTCCATCGAAATAGATACTTGTCTGTTGTGGCATCTTCAAACTTGAGACTTCTCTTCTCACCATTGCGATGAAACACTAGCGTGTACTGTCCAATTATCATAAATATATCCACCCAATGGGTATTGAAACAATCAAAAGTGCTTAAAAATTCTTCAAATTCCTCACTAGAGAAAGAAATTTTGCCATAACCAATAGTACCCAAAATTACTTGTTTGCGTTCCTCTTCGGACGTAGTAAAAATGACAGTTATAAAGTCATCAATCTCGTAAACTCGGTTAGGCTTAGTCTTCAGAACTACCGCTGGAACATCAGGACATCTAGAGGAAGATTCAAACACCTTATCCCAGCTGGAAGAGGAGGAGGAGGCCGCCATTGGTAAGTTTAAATGGTAAGTTTCAAAAACAGTCTAACCACAGATTTATATTCTTGGTAAAACTTAATGTCTCTTTTCAGCTTGCGTATTTTTTTCAAATGCTCGTCTAATCTAACTGACAAGTCGACTGTCTTTGTCATAAGCTCGAGACTAAATGACCAAATTTCTCAAGGGGGTCTAATAATATAGGATAAAATTAAACATGTAATACAGTCTAACTGCTTTATTTAGGTAAAAAATCATAAATATATTCATACAAAATTTTTGAATTCTTAGCACTACAAATACAATATTCTAAACCATGATAAGAACACGTGGTTTTACTTAGAGATAATTTCGGTACAGCAACACTGTCCCTAGTAAATTCTAAATTAACAATATCGGGTATATGCTTAAGATATTTCATCGTGGAAAAAGCTCCCAGTAAGAAGGTCTTCTTTACATGTCCCTTCACATAGATAACATCAACATCCCGTAGATCGTTGTAGATAATGCGGTGAAGTTCATTGTAATCGGTTTCGCCGGAATTGTAGTATAAACCATGTCGGTTCCCATATAGAAACATTGCTTGCTTCTGGCAATCATAGGACAGCTCATAAAACGGCCGAACGGGTTTGAAAAGATAGTTTTTGAGTTGCTTTCCATCGTAAATAGCCAATTCTTTAGCTTGAAATTCTGGAACGCTGAATCCCTGAACGTCAACCACAACAAACTTCATCGTGCTGAGAGGGTTGAATAGTAACTGACTACACCAGATCACGTACTTGACCTGTTAAAGCCTGATACTCGAGCACTCGATCATGACTAATTATACAAAAGGCACGTGACTCCTTCGACAAGTTTTCTGAACTTTGAAACTCCAAGTTAACGTCAATCGTGTTACTCTTGAGGGCTTCATTTTGTTTGGAACAGTCAATAACAAATAGGGCTCTGCCAGCGAAAGCGAGAAAATCCAAGAGCGGCTCCGACCATTGTTTCCCCAAATAGGTTTTTTGAAAGTCCGTATACATCTGATAGGCTTCTGCAAACTGTCTATTGGCAAAGTTTAGGTTTAACGACTCATAGGGGTAAACTTCAGAATTTAAATGCAATTTGACGTCGGTGATGTTTAAATTATCAAAGTAGGTACACTCAGCGTCAAAGTTATCTTTTCGCTTCTTCATAAAAAAGACAATGACGTATCGGGCTCTCTCAGACCTGGTCTTAACGGTCCAAATATCACGCTTTGTTGTTCGCAAAGCAGGTAGTTCATGTAGTTCCCAGTTTCTAAACGGAATATATATCGGTTTGTTCTTGGCAATTTCGTCCAAAAGCCTTAGTTTCACTGCATCACTCGGGTAAATATGTTTCACTTTCAACTCAACCGTTTTTAAGGTTACTGTCGCCTTCTTAGTACCAGTGGACTTGTAGCAGTTGTCTTCATGACGAGCACGAAGCAGTTTAATTTTCTGTTTACCCATTAATCCATTGTGGTAATCGGCAAACACGCCAAACAATAGGGAAAGTGGGATAAGGAAATTAAAGTCTTTAGATGTTTCATCCAAGGTCTTGGCAGTTCCACTTGGCCAATTCCATCCAGCTATGTCTAGAGCACGGCTTTCCTGCTCATTTAAACATAGCAGATTTTTAACTGTGCTAACAATACCAGGATCTCGAATCTTTTCAATCTCCTTACCATTAACTTCATAGGAAATGTTGTCAAAGAGAAAGGCTCCAGCATTATTGGTTAGATCGCAAGTACCGGTCTTATCAGTGGCATCTGCTTCCACCTTAAACGTACCCTCGATGTAGAGTTGAGCTTCACTCATATCCAAAAAGACATCTTGCTGATTGATAACAATCTCGATTTCGTCATTGTTATTAAAGGAGTTGGTAAAGGGGTGATAAGTGTGCCATTCTTCGCGAATGACCGACTCATCACTCTTGATCTGATTGAAGATTTGAAGCTTTTCTGACATGGTAGCCGTAAGGAGTGCTTATAGACTGCAAATATAAGATATTTGAAAACGTGAGTGACCCCTTCGACTTCTGACCACTGAATGATCTGCCGGCTGAGGTATTAGTGTTTAAATACCTTCTAAATACTAGAACCATTTCGTCTAAGTTCTAATCGAATTACTACTTCTTCACCTCGAAAATTAAGAGGTATAGAATCCTGGTCTACTAGCGTGAGAGTAATGTTATAGATGCTTTTCTGGTTCACAGGCAAATAGATTAGATTCCTTGGCTCGATATTTATACTGTAGCCGGGGTCAACAATTGGTGAAAATTCGTACAGAGTATGTGCTGGATTATTTGTGTAATACGAACCGGAAATGATGTTACACTCTACTCGAATAGTAACAACTTGTATAATTTCCACAGGTTGATCTGATTCGTGGAATTTACCAGACTTTAACAGTTGAGACGAAAATCTCAACACCTTTGCAATACTGTCTTTTGGTTTAAAGTTTATGTCGTAGACACTGGTTAACTCACACTTTAACGTATTGTTATTGGGTTTAAGCGATAAGATACGATTCCGTTCGTCTGCGGGAGCACTGGGATCTAGGAGCTTACGTTGTAGAAACTGCTCGATATCTTCCAACTCGTAGGACCCTGTTGGTATTTCCAAAACTCGTTCCTCCTGATTATTGACAATGTAATAAAACTTGTTTCGTCCCTCTTCGATATTGGGAATCGTGTTCCAAGTGTTTAGCGAAATTAATGCTAACGAGTAATCAAACCTGGAATCGAGCTCTATGGGAGATACAAAGTATGCTTCAAGTCGGTGAGAGCGACCTTTTAACGTGAATGTCTGTGACATGACTGCGAGCAATAAGCATCAACACCTGCATTTATAAAGTTTCATTGTAGAGAAATGCTAGAGCAAGATGACCACAATTGGTCATTCCATAATCCTGATACTGATCAGAACTAAAATAGATTTTCACATTTTTCATGTACTTGACAAATTCCTTGGGTGGTTTCAAGTTGCCAAAACTATCGAAATAAACAACTCGATTACCGTGTTTCTTGTAAGCTACCCAATGTGTTCCGAATCCTGTGTTCCGATCCAAATTAATAACATCACACTCTGTTTTGAGGGGTGCGTTCGGTAAAGTGTTTCGCATAAATACTCCTCTAAAATGCGGTATTTTTAATCGAGTGACGTACGACTTAATATCTTTATCGGATAACGGTTTTTCAGGTAGCTTTATTGGTAGTTTTTTGGCAGTTTTCGTAAAAACAATCCATAGCCAGTTTTGTGTTTCTTTAAATACATGCCGCTACCCTTTTTTCCTAATGCAATCGCTTCCATTGTTTCGTTGTGTCGTTTCGATTCTTTTAACTTCTCCTTGGCACTTTGAGCGTCATTAACGGCCTTCGCTATCCCCGCGGCGCCTCCGCTTAGTGCTCCCAGGGCACTAAGTCCTGCAAATATGGGAATAAGTGGTAGAAACCCACCATGCTTCGGTAAGGGTATTGTTCGTGGTACGTTGATCCTCTTACGTCCTCCCACCTTCTTGACCGTTACTCGTGCAGCTTTAAGTATTTTACTGAGAGTCTTTTTCTTCCTAACATCACCCGTACCCGTATGTCGAAGTTGTTTCTTAAGCAGAGTGACCACTGATGATAGGGGTTTCATCTTCTGCTTCTTGCCAGCACCCAACTAGCGTTTTACCTTCATAGCGTTAGTTACTAACCACGCTGAAGCTTTTTCACCAAAACTGGAATCGTTTGCCTTTACTCGTTCCCAAGCTCGGTTCTCCAACACTCGATCGGCTCGATGTCTTTGTTCCAACTCTTTAGACTTGGCGTATTCGATATCGTGATCGCGACAAGCACTATCCAATTTGTTCTTTGGTCGATCGCCTCGAGTCAGCCGCTCTTGAAGTTTGGTTCCAGGTCCGCAATAGGAATATCCGGGCAAATGAAGCTCGAACGGGAGCTTGTTGATAACAGTATTTAACACTCCTGCGCCCTGCAAAGTCTTCATTCGTAATGAAGTCCTGGGAGGGTGTAGAGTAGTATTTATAGAGATGCGTCAAGAGAAGCAGAAACTCAAAATCCGAGTTTATAATTGCGATATGAAAAAAGACAAGTCCCAAAGTAGCAAACATGGTCAACTTTTGCCTTCTACAATTCGAGCGTTAATCTGTGGTCCGAGTAATTGTGGCAAAACCAATATAATGATTGGTCTTTTGATTGATGAAAATGGTTTAAAATTCGAGAATGTGTACGTGTGTTCCAAATCTCTGCAGCAAGACAAGTACGACTTTCTTCAACAGGCTATGAAACATTCCCGTTTAGACTATTTCGGCTACAGTGATAATGATGAAGTTTTAGATCCTGCCAGTGCCCGACCTCACTCTGTATTCATATTTGATGACGTAGCATGTGAGAAGAAGGATAAAATACGTAATTATTTTTGTATGGGCCGACATCATGCGATTGATTCATTCTATTTATCGCAAACTTACTCGAAAATACCTAAACAGCTGGTTCGTGACAATGCCAATGTAGTAATTTTATTTAAGCAGGACGACTTAAACTTGAAACATATCTACGATGATTACGTTAATACAGACATGACATTCGATGCATTTAAACATATTTGTTCCGAATGTTGGAAAGATAGGTATGGATTTCTAGTAATGGTGAAAGACAATGATATTGCCAAAGGTCGATATCGCAGCAAGTTTGATACATATATCATACCCTAAACCCTCGGGACTCAGTGCAGCACTTGACGTTCTAGAGGCTAGATGTGTTAAGTCTCGAGAAACAGGATCTGGTTCGGAGTTGTTTTAGCTGTTTCCTAGCTGTTTTTCCCGAACAGGGTCTGTTTTTTTAGCTGTTTTTTCCCGAACAGGGTCTGTTTTTTAGCTGTTTTTCCAGAACAGGGTCTGTTTTTTAGCTGTTTTTTCCAGAACAGGGTCTGTTTTTCAGCTGTTTTTTCCAGAACAGGGTCTGTTTTTAGCTGTTTTTCCAGAACAGGGTCTGTTTTTAGCTGTTTTTCCAGAACAGGGTCTGTTTATTAGCTGTTTTTCCCGAACAGGGTCTGTTTTTTAGCTGTTTTTCAGAACAGGGTCTGCTTATTGGCTGTTTTTCCCGAACAGGGTCTGTTTTCTAGCTGTTTTTTCAGAACAGGGTCTGGTTTTAGCTGTTTTTTCCAGAACAGGGTCTGTTTATTAGCTGTTTTTTAGCTGTTTTCCAGAACAGGGTCTGTTTTTTAGCTGTTTTCCAGAACAGGGTCTGTTTATTAGCTGTTTTTTCCAGAATAGGGTCTGTTTTTTAGCTGTTTTTCCAGAACAGGGTCTGTTTTTAGCTGTTTTTAGCTGTTTTTAGCTGTTTATTAGCTGTTTTTAGCTGTTTTTCCAGAACAGGATCTTGTTTTTCCAGAACCGGGTCTGTTTATTAGCTGTTTTTTCCAGAACAGAGACTGTTTATTAGTTGTTTTCAGAAACAGGATATATTTATTTAGCTGTTAAGAGGTTCCGGATTGTTTAAGTTCCGAATAATTTTGTATCACCGGCAATAGAACATTTGTTGAGGTTAGGTTTGACTGTTTAAGGTGATAAAACATATAAAGGACTTAGTTTAATTCTTTATTAAAAACATTTAGATACATCTCTATAGACAATTTTTCTAATAGTTTTAAGTTAATCTGGAGCGTTGGAAAAGTATAGGTGTGTTGTGCTTTTTATTAAATCTTCGCTAATATGTAAGTATGAATAACAAGAGTTTTTAGAGTCTTTAGCTGTTCCCAACAACCATAATTTAGATTTGAGAATCCCAGTAAGAACGATAAAGGCTTAAGTTCAATGTTCTAGAATTTTCTCGAATATTCCAGTACTTTCGTTTGGAATTTCCCGATTTAGGGAAAGCACCCCAGCTTCTGAACGTACTCTAAAACATTTACGACTATCCACTTTGTTGTGGCATGTAAGAGAGAGAGAGAGAGAGAGAGAGAGAGAGAGAGAGAGAGAGAGAGAAAGAGAGAGAGAGAGACAGAGAGAGAGCTAATTTAATGTTCTAGAATTTTCTCTAATATTTTACTAATTTTTCCGCTGATGATGCAATCTCTCTAGCATGTAATATCGTGGTATACGAGTCAAGGCCAACGCCAACACCACTAGCCCCGCCGAGCGGTGTCGCAACCCAGAACGCAGTGTTCTGCCGGCGGCTGACGGTGTACAGGCTGGTCACCCATCGTGATGGGTAAGTTGATACTCCAGCGATACCGTTACGTCTGCAGGGGGGCTACCGGGAGTCGGCGACGAGTCGTCCGCGTATTTGGATTGTTTATTTTAAAGCAGACATGGCTGATGTATGTTGTGTGAGTAAAAAGTTCTTTAAATTCGAGAAGTATATGTACGATACCTGCAGACAGAATTATATTGGGTTTAGGGAATTTACCTATGTTTATAATGATTCGTTAATTGATTATGTGAAAAAGGTTCAAAGAGGTGAGGAAACGGACTATTGGCAGCATTTCGAAGATCATCATTTGCCAGGGGGTCTGCAGTTGGATTATCTGCGCTATGTGGACAAACGTTACAGTCAAAAAAGGCCGATTGTGATCTGCAGACAGTGCATACGTAGTCAATGTGCCCGTGAAGATCGGGGTAGTATTGGGGAAAGAAAGTGCGAAAAAAATCGAGGTGATTACGGGTGTAAACATCGTGCAACCCCGTGGCAAGAAGACCCAAGTTATAGTGAAGTTGGTGAACGATGGTCTAGGAAGAGACAGCGGTCAGTATCTAGTGATGACTCAGTGTAAAAGACTTATATTGTATAATATCTCCTTCCCCAAAATATGTAAAAATCTGTCAGTAATAAAAAGTAAATCAGTAAACAAGCACATTTTACTAAGTCAGGCTCTCTACGAAAACGTCGCTCGTGTTCCTTGGTTACAACGAGCGACGTACAAAACGGAAGTACAAGGAAAAGACCCTCTTTGTGGTATATGCTGATACCGAGTGTTTGCTGGCTCCTGAAGTAAATGATGTGAAGAAAACATTTACACGATATGCTTTCGCCCCGGTGCCGTAGAAATCCCAAATGATTTTTCCTGCATACTGGTCTTTCATTTTACCCAAAATTGACTGGTTTACAGGAACAAGGCCTATTTATTAGTTGTTTCAGAACTGTCCAGGAGTTGTTTTCCGAAACAGGATATGTTTTTTTAGCTGTTAAGTGGTTGAGCAGTTAGACGAAAAAGTTTTTACGCTGACAAAATTTACACATGCCTCATGACGTCATTTTGAACACGTGATGTATGTTAATTAATATTTTTACTGTTTGAACTGTAACTGAGTCTTAAAAAAATCTACAAAAAACAGAAAAAATATGGTTAGGTGAACTAATTCCTAATAAAATTATTGATTTACTAGAAATAGGTTGTGTTAATTTAGCTAAACTTAAATTATTAAACATAGGAAATTTTCATTGTACAAATCATATCTATAACGATTTAAAACTACTTAAAATGTATTTCTTCTTTTTATTTTCCCCAAAATTACCCACACTTAAATAATACTACAATCTACTATATCTAACATGCAAAAGCTAAAAATAATATACACATAAATCTTTCCTTATAAATTAACTTTCGATGATGTCTATCTAATATTTTACAAATTATATCTTCACTTTGTTTGATTCTTCTTTCAAATCGAAGTCTGTCTGTTAAGTGTTGTAAAAAGTAGCTTTTTCGAGATTGTTTGTATGCATAATTCCATACTACTAATAAATGCACTATGTTTTTCTCTTCGCTAAATTTCACAGACTTCTTCATTTTGTAAACATAAATGTACCAGAATAATTGATATTATTAATTTCTTGGATTATTTCTCCTATTTCCCTTCTTCTCTTGGCCATCAAAATAATGTGAAGGTATATGCTTCGAACCGTCAAGTCGTATAAAATGTTGATGCGTTACACAGGCTAGACATGGTTCACCACGTGGTACATCCGATTCACCCTTACACTTAGGACATTTATATCTTGCTGGAACAGGCATGTTTTCTTCTTGTGTTTCTAAGTCAAACTAAAGGATTTTTTTCCCTTCTAACCCTTTTATACGTATCTATCCACCTGAAAAACTTCTCCCAGTCGGACAAAATAATCAAAAATTAATTGAAAAATGATTGGAATGATATTTGGGGCAAAGCTTGGCTGCTGTTGGTTGTAGCCCTCGCACCCTAATCCAGTTTGGATTCTTGGAATAAAGCCTGTTTCCACTGGTGTTGGTGGTGGTGGGGAGATGCATTTTATCCTAATTAAAGCCCTCCATTGCTGCAAAATGTTTAGACATTAGTTCAGCACCATGATCGTCGTCGTCATCGTCTTTTAGTCCAGTAAGTGTGCAAGATGTCAAAAGAACGTCAGGAAGTTTGTATCGATCTTCAAGGTTATCCTTTAGCCAGTGGGTTTATACCGAAGGAGTTCGCTGTGTATGATGGCGTACGATTTTGCGGCTTTCTCTTCAAACCTCCGTATAGCGGGGAAATTTTTAAAGCCTGAAGATCTCAAGATAGTAGAATATTTGGAGGAAAACTACCATGGACTAATGTGGAAGTCTGGCTGCTTGGACTTGAACCAATTTGAAAGTGTTTTACGTGACATATGGCTTCGGTATGACTCTCCTGAATTTCTGGTCAAGGGCGATTTAAAGGCAGCTTGTTTAAAGCAGACTTTTGATTCTTCCCTTATATTTAGTATTCCTTTAAAGACTGAACCTAAATTAAGTAAATATAAGAAAGTTGTGGAATGTTTTCACCATAAGGACCTTAAGGTTTGGCATTCTGCCTGTAATAATGCTAAGTTATTGTATAATTTCCGACATTGTTTTTTAAATGATATGGAATAAAAGTATATATCAGATTTTGTTTGTTTTATTTTTTAGTATTGCTAGATTAGTTTAAGTAGAAAGCCGTTTTGTAAAATGGCTAGTCGCAGTGTAGATTGTACTGATTGCTTAGACGACGGTCTCGGCTTTATTCGTACTTTTGAAGAACGACTGATCACGTTTGCAAATTGGACCAATAAAGTTAGTCCTAAAGACCTAGCACAGGCTGGTTTTTATTACACCCAGCGATTAGATATCGTTCAATGTGTCTTTTGCCGCTGTGAGTTTACTGATTGGAAAGAGGGAGATGATCCGCTAGCCGACCACTACAAGTACTTCCAACATTGCCCGTTAGCTAAAGTATTGTGGAAGTGTCGCCAACTGAAAAAGGTAGTTCCACCATCATCATCATCATCATCACCCCAAAGCTTGAAGAAGAAGACGAAGATACAACAGCAGGAACCGCTCCGAACTCTTCATGTCAGTTCTCTGTTCTTAGTACCGCTTTTGGTACTATCGTACAGCGGAATTATCCACATATACGACCTTATAAATATCCATCAGTTCAAGTTTTAAATCATTTTGACATCAATCATGGCAGCGTTAAGTTCGACGTACATTCTGCTCGTTGCGTTAGTGCAAAACGTCTTCTACGTATACATGCCACATAATGTTAAGGATGCCGCCATCATGATTGAAACCGAGGATTGTCCCTCCAATAATACGTGGCTGCATATGGTTTACGAAAGAATAGACCATCAGCAAACGCCTGTTTTCTCTATGAAGATTCCTACGGCAGCAGCAGCAGCATCAAGCAGCCTTCTTCGCTACAAAGTAAAGTTCATCTTTCGAGATAACACCGTTGGCGAAACCGATTGGAAGACAATAATTCGTGGGACTACATTAACTAGCATGCCATCATCATCATCAAACACAATTTTTAATTTACTTATATTTATAACTATAGCTTGTTCATTATTGTTAAGTAATGTAATATTTAATATGTGCAAGACAATTCGACAACATTATTAATTAAAAACTATTTTTTTCTTCCTACATCGCATTTTATTTATCTACATTCGCTACCTACGATGCGGTTACCATGCATAAATTAAAACCAGTGATATCCTTATCGCCCGGAAATGTAAACCACATCCTGTACGACCTAAACCTTATCAACCGGAAATGTCAACCACATCCTGCACGACCTAAGCCTTATCAGCCGGAAATGTTAGCCACATCCTAGTAAATTCTCATGTACTAATACAGATTTTTGCTGTTGATATTAACTTAAATAACATTCCTAAATTATATATTTAATAATTTAATATTTAATAATTTCACTAATCGAATGATCTAATCATCTACTATCCTACATCCAAATTTCAACTCTCCAACCTGAACTATTAGAGCGCTAATAGGAAAAAACTGTATCTCTGAGACCAAAGGGCCGATCAACGCCGTTCTTTTTTTAAACGCCTTCTGACGCTACCCCAACCACGTGACCTGTGGCAGTTTTCGATTTTCACCTTTGACAAGTGACAGGTGACAGTTGACACCTCGAAGATGACGGGTGACAGCTGACATATTTTTTTTAACAATGTCCGACGTCATCCTGAACCCGTTCCCTCTGCTAGTTTTTACTTTTGCCCTTTGGCGAGCCAGCGGAGACCAGTGACAGGTGACAGTTGACAGGTGACAAGTGACATTTCTCTTGCTGATGGAAGCCCTACTAACGTAGACTTCGACGACCTACTTCAAATTCGCCCCCTTTATTAGCACGGCCGACGTTCGAATTTTTTATTAGTTATTTACCTTGATTCAGAAGATCTATTTTCGTTCTTCCGCTATGTGGCCCCCTTCCCTTGCTGTCCAGGCTACCCCCTGGGGGTGTTGATTGCCCTTTTATCTGGTCCAAATCGGCTTAACATGAGCTTGTCCATCTGTTGTAGTCTGCTTTAAAATCTTTCTTTCTGGCTTGGGCCTGAATTTTCGCCTTGCTTAAGGCCTTCCTGTGTGTACAGACAGTCGCCTTTAGTCTATTTATGATAACATATTTTTAGAGAATAAATTTTAAAAGACTACCTACATTTTGAATGAGATTTAATCCCGGTGTTTTCCACTGCCTTCACTGTCCTGGATTTCTGAATCTAGCGTTCCCTATTAATTAAAGTCCGAGATTTCCTTCTCTTTTCCTTTCCAAGATCTTTTTTTTTTGAATTTTGTAAACATTTAATTGTGTTGTATGTTGACGATTAAGAATGGGGTGTGTGGGTTTTCGTCGGACGGAACTTTAAGGCGTGTAGAGATGGTGCATCGGGGTGGGAACCGACTGACCTGTTCGCATACACGAACAGTCCCAAAGCGCTTTTGGAAACCGTCGATTTACGAACACGGCTGGTGCAGCAGCATTTTCGAGTGTGGGAAGGTTGGAATTTTGTAGCACTACATCATCGTCTTCCTTTCTGTAGTTTCGACATTCGGGGTTTCAGCTGTTAGTATTTGGATGCATCGTACTGAAATAGTGCGTCTCGATCAGTACCGGCGTAGGTACCTATAACGGTCAGTATTTCCGTAACTTTATTGTTTCACGCAAGAGGCCTCTGTATGATTTCAGTACCCTTGTTTGGTGGCGCGGCGACGGTTGGAGTTCTAAGTTTCGGTGTTTTTTTTTGCGTTTGTTTCTCCGTTTGGGGTCGGAGACTTGTGCCATTCTGCATTCGGGGTCATTTGAGGGAGCAGCTTCTGGTCCATGCTTGGTTTTGGTTTGGATTTCGTAGTTCTTGCCGGTATGCCGTGGCGCCATCTTTAGACTATCAATTACTGTCATTCCGGTCAGTGTAGTTGCTTTCGCCCCGATCATCTTCTGTGTTCTGTGGGTCCTTTTTGGCGCTGGCGCAAATATTAATGTAAGAACCATTTTGTTCGGAAAGGCGGTCCACTGTCGGGCATTTCCACCCTGGTCTTCGTCGAAGATTGCAGATTTGCGGTGTCGGTTTCAGCCATTTTGAAGGCTCAAGTTTATGGATTAAGTTCCGGGACTGCGATTAAAAATTCATCTGCTGAATTATTGCTTACTGGGCAAGATTTTATCTGCATCTTCGTTTGATAACATCATATCAGGTGAGCTAGTTTTTTTTATATATATAGATGAGTTTTTTTGCGAATCTGCTTCGTGATGCCACGTGCATGTAAAATTGTCGTGTCTAAGGGTTTTCTCTCTTTTATTTCCTCCAGCCATTACATCGGCCTGACGATCTGGAGACCGCTGGTAGCTGCCCCCGTTTTTGGTGTTTTGTATGGGGAGTCTGGAGTGTCTAACCCTCCTGCTTACGGGGTAAGTCACTTTGAAGCCTTTTTTTGCCCCGTGTTTCTCTAATACTTATTAATCGTTTATTTTTTTTTTACGCCCATACATTGTAATTTAAATTTCAGCGGTCAATGGTTATCGAAAATGCTGCTTCACAGCACTATTTTCTAAGACTAGTTTTTGTAGCTCGGTGTACTGCCTCTTATTTTGACTGATAATAACCACTCACCACTCAATTTGCTAATAGTAAAATTACATTATCTAATTTTTCATTCTTTTGAACGCGGGACTATATTTTTGAAGCTTGAATAGTGTGAAGTAAATTTCATACAATCTGTAAGCTATGTTTAGGGCCTCTTTATACCAGCTTATGGGCCAGCGGGAACAGCTAAGCTTGGATTTAAGTAGTCAGTCACTCGCGTAGTAAATGTAGATTGTTTTATCAAGTTTTTTTATTGACTGTCGCCAAGCACATACAGTGGTTATTGGGCTATCTGTAGCGTTAAGTTTCAAGCAGTAATTTATAGATAAAGAGATTTGTGGTACTGGTTAGCTTGACATTGACAAGCCTGTCATATATCTCCGTTGAAGATTAAAGCGTCATAGCCAGTGTTTTTTTAAATTTATTAATTTGTGATTATTATTTTAGTCGCCATCTTATCAGGAAGGCTTCTTTTAATGTACTTAAATAAATTAAATCAAATAATATTAATGTAAGTGCCACAGATCTTTATTCTTTTTTTATAAGTTAAAAGGTGTGTTTCGGGCTTTATGCTTATGAAGCTGGAAAGTGTAGATTTATTTTAGCTTTTATTTATATCGATTGGTTGAGTAATTTTTTTATGTGTTCAGAGGGGTTAACTTGCTATTTAATTTTCAAATTTGTCACTATTGTTTTGGGGAAATAACCTTATTAGGCTCATACACATTTTACATCTATTTATTATATCGTACCGCTTGGAACTTAGGGTAGTTTAGCTGCATAGATGCTATATAATTAGTTAAACCTGCTTTTGTTGTATCGTATTATTTGCATTGGGAACCTAAGGTACTTAATTAGTTGCTTGAATAGTACTGATATAATTGCTTGTAACTTAAGCTTTGTGTCTTATAAATGTACATAAGGGGTATATTTTTGATTAATTTTATTTAAGCGGTCGATCCCTATAAGGGGTGATTTCTCTTCCTGTCAATGACCAAAATTTTTCTGAAAGCAATTATTATGTTTTTTTTTTATGTTATCTTACATTGTTACGGTTTACTCGATTAGTGCTAAACCTTAGCTTGTAAGTCAAGCTAAATGGGGCTTCACCTCTTTAATTACCATTTATTTTTCTTTTGTTGTACTTTTATTATTATTTTTTTTTATTGTTAATGTAAGATAACATAATGAAGTGCTAAACTGGTCAGTTGATGAACATTTAATTTTTGTAAATATTAACGCTTATCGCTGAGTATCAAGGAACTGTACAATTTTATTTAGTTATCAATGCCCTTGCGTAATAATTTCTTTTGTTTAGTAACGTAACTTTTTTTAAATCTTACCATGAGTTTGTTTAAATTTTGCAATCTGGTTTTCAGCGATTACTTATTTTATTGATAGTTTTTTTTTTAATTAAAGTAACTTCACACCTTGTTTTTTTCTAACTTAACTAAAATTCTGCGATTGATTTCAGGCCACTGGCTTTCTCATTTAGTATTAGCCTTTTATCTAATATTCTTAAATTTTGCGGATTAGTTTCAGTAAATTATTTATCCAAATATTAACTTTGTTTATTAAGGTAACTTTTTAATATTATCCTAAGCTCGTTTAAATTTTGCAAATAATTACTTTCTCTTTTATTAGTGGTTTTTTTATATTGACGTAGCTTCTTATTTTTACATATTTTTCTACTTATCCAAATTTTTCGATTCAGTTTAAGCCAATGGCTTTCTCTTTTAATATTAAATTAATTAATTAATATAAAAAAAAGTTGTTAGATTTCGGCGCTTTAATTCAAGTCAATTGTCTCTCTCTGAATAGTAATCTTTTCTATTAACGTAACTTTTGTTTTTAATTATTAACGTAACTTCAAATATATTTTTTTTATTGATTACATTTGAATTACTGTAATTACTGGGAATTGTTTTATTCCTAGGGTCCTTGGTGGGGGCCACGAACCTCCCTACTTCTTCCGTAGGGGCTACAAAACATCCCTATTCATTTTTGGTGGGCGCTAACCAGCCTTCATATTTTCTACAGGGGGCGCTCACGAAGATTTTATTTTTTTTTTCCCTGTTTGGAGTAAAATTAATTGGTCTATTTTGCGAGGGCAAACCGCCCAACCATATTTGTAACCATTTTTTTTTTTTTTTTTTTGTAACCATTTTTTGTGTACAATAGATGTATATAGGGTTAAACGTTGTTTTTATCCAGCTCACTGCGCCCTCTGTTTCATTTTTAATTATGAATAGCGGGATTGTTGTGTGAGAAGCAGGTCCCTAGGCCAACTAGGCGACTTCCAGTTTGTGTCGGTGTAAAAACTGGTGGCGTCCAATAGAACCTACCCAGCCTAACTGAGCTGAGGGCTAATTTGCAACGCGCTCTACTACACCTGCTTCCCTCAGAACACCCTGTTGTTCCTGTGTTTTTCTCTAGAGTACCTTTAAGAGTTATTTTAATGTTTTCAAGTTAAGCGGTAAGTACTTGGTCAATGATACTCATCATAGTATCTTTGACGGTTTTAAATCAAACACTTTTTATTGAACAAAGTGCGTCGCAAATTTTTGGCGCCCAACGTGGGGCATATTTAAAAAAATTACCGCTTTTTTTTTCCCTAATTTTACTCTTGTGCGTCTAGTGAGCTGGATGGAACTTTGAAAATTTCCATCAATTTTAACTCTAACTGTACTAGCCCTGTATTACTGCATTTGATTTTGGCGATTTATTATCGATTTTATTTTGCTTATTACGTAACTTTGATTTTCTTTGATTTGGCGATTTATTACCGATTTTAATTTACTTGTTTACGTAACTTTGTCTTTGAATTTGTGGTATATTACCGATTTTATTTTGCGTATTACGTAACTTTGATTGTCTTTGAATTTGTGGTTTATTACCGATTTTATTTTACCTATTACGTAACTTAGATTTTTTTGATATTGCGATTTCTTATCGATTTTATTTTATTCATTCACGTGACTTTGATTATCTTTGCGTACTGAATTATGATTGCTGGTTTACTTGATTTACCTTTTTATTATTTCTTGCTATTTTCGCTGATTTAATTACCTTTATTTGCTATATTTGACTACACTATTGGTGTAGTTTTGCTAAATTTATTCGATTTACGCGATTGTACCTAGATTTGACTTTTTACGTTGACTTTTGAGTTGCTGTTGTTTTTGTTCACTCCAAAATGGATTATAATATGCAGGTTAGCCATCTTAGGAAAGAAATGCTAATTTATGAACTTACGATTCGTGGAGTACCGGCTAGTTATGCCAATACGGTAAAAGAACTTATAGTAGCGTTACGTCCAATTTTAGAAATGGAAAGGAAAGGTAAAATTTTTGCGCGTATAGCCTATACTTGTGTTTTTGTCGATGAATGTAACTATATAACTAGAACCTTACAAAATATTGACAGCGCGATTAAAAATGTCTCCGGTGAATCCGCTAAAGAAAAATTTGAACGTTTACAATCTCAGCTTGTTCACTTATTTACACGCGTTCATCGTATCCCGGTTGAGAACCTTAGCGCCGCGGAATCACAGACTCGTTCTGATTTGTTACTCCAAATTTTAGGCAAATTAAACTGTTTGGACAGTCTCTTAAAACAAGATCCAAATTTAAGCATCTTGCGCGGTCAAGCTCATTCGGACGGTTCGGATTCGAATGCGTCGGATTCAGATGCGTCAGGAAATATCAATGCGTCCAACAGTCGACCACGACACTTGCGCTCGTCGCCTAAAGTCAACCAACCGGCAGTTAATCACAACATAACCACTACCACTTCCGTTCGCCATCACTCGTGTTGTAAAACGCAACGTATTGAAAAGTGGGGTATTAAATTTACCGGCGAGGCTGGACAGATGTCCGTGCATAATTTCGTGGAGCGAGTTTCGGAACTACGCGAGGCTCGAGGTTTTTCTGAACGCGAACTATTTACATCCGCTATCGACTTATTTGCGGGTAAAGCCTTAAATTGGTTTCGTGCAAATCGTCATCGCTTTTCGGACTGGTCTGGTTTGTCTGACCTTCTCTGTAAACATTTCGAACCGCCAGATTATCGTCATCGGTTATTTAAGGAAATTCTGGATAGGACTCAGGATTCGACTGAGAGTATAGTCGATTATCTTTCTAATATGAGTGCGTTATTTAGACGACATGGCTCCATCTCAGAGGACGTTCAACTTGACATCATTATACGAAACTTGTCACCTTTTTATACTACCCAACTTCCGGTAGTTAGCAAGTTGGAAGAACTGGAAGGAGAATGTCTCAAGTTGGAGTTAAAGAAATATCGTGCAGAGAACTATGTACCACCTCCTAGAAAAAGACATAATTTTGTAGAGCCAGACTTTGCATTCATGGCTGCTGAAACACCAGGTTTGAAAGACGATGAACAGTTGCCAGTCGTTGACGTAGTTACCGCATCATCTCCAGCACCATCAACATCTCGAGACTTGAGACAGTTACCAAGAGAGACACGTCCAATATCTTCAAAAATATCTAGATCAATCTTGTGCTGGAACTGTAATAAGCCAGGTCATCGAAATAGTCAGTGCCCTGAACAGCGTAGAATCCATTGTTACCGCTGCGGTGCACCAAATGTGACCAGTAAAAACTGCCCTAAGTGTTTATTGTCAGAGAAACGATTCTCGGGAGAGCCGATAGGTCGTAAGACTACTCCCGTTGCTCTCACTTTACCGACCAACAACTTTCCTTCCAATGAAAACGCTTTGCTGAACAACAGCTCCGTTCCTAATAAAACCCTTCTACCGACCAACAACATTCTTTCCGATGAAAACCTTTCACCAACCAACCCTTGTCTTTCTAACGAAAACCATTCACCCCCTAACAATTCTGCCCCCAATAAAAATCTTTGGCCAACCAACAACTCTCTTTCTGATGAAAACCCTTCGTCAACAAATAACTCTCCCTCCCGCAAAAATCCTTCACATGCGAATAACTCTTTTCCAAATCAAAAACTATTAGATTTTATCATAGCTCATGCGCATGGCGACCAGCGCCCCTATTTAGAAATTTCAATTTTAGGTTATAAGATTTTAGGATTATTAGATTCTGGAGCATCACGCACTATTGTAGGTCAACCGGGTTTCCGAATTTTGGAAAGTTTGGGATTAAAACTTATTAAGCAACAAACTGATTGTACCGTTGCGAACGGCCAAACTTGCTCTAGTTTGGGCTATTTTCAGGTTCCTGTGACTTTATTAAATAGAACTCGGGTTATCGATATTTTAGTTCTTCCAGAACTGTCCCACCAACTGATTTTAGGAATCGACTTTTGGAGAACCATGGAAGTGATCCCCGACTTGAAGCAGGATGTCTGGCATTTTTCCACTGATGATCAACCTACGGAAATTTGTAGCGTTATAGATGGCAACTCTTTATCTGAAACCGACCGAGCGTGTTTAAATGCACTAGTTAAGGAGAAAATATCGGAAATGGGTACTGGTCTGGGCTGCTGCAAGGTAGCCGAACACGTCATTGAGCTTGAACCCGGCACTAGGCCAATTAAACAGCGTTACTACCCAGTTTCTCCATACAAGCAAAGGATTATGGACGAGGAAATCGATGAGATGTTGAAACTTGGCGTGATTGAACCTTCTAAAAGTCCTTGGTCCAGTCCAGTGTGTTTGGAACGCAAGAGCGATGATAGCTATAAGTTTTCCATAGATTTCAGACAGCTTAATAGTAAGACTAGGAAGTCTTACAACATTCCATATTTTTCAGTCATTTTAGATCGCCTCAGAGACGCCCGCTATATCAGCTCCATCGATATAAAATCAGCCTTCTGGCAAGTACCTCTTAGTGAGTCCTCACGTGAATTGACTGCTTTCACCGTTCCAGGTAGGAATCTCTATCATTTTCTGCGCATGCCCTTTGGCTTAACCAATGCGCCGGTCACCTGGCAACGTATTGTAGACCGTGTACTGGGTGTCGACTTGGAAAAGTATGTAATGGTGTATCTGGATGATATAATTATCATCTCCAGAACCTTTCCTGAACACCTTAAGATCCTAGGCCTTGTTTTTGATCGCCTCAAAGATGCAGGATTCGTAGTTACAGAGGAGAAATGTCACTTTTGTAAGCCTGAGTTGAAGTACCATGGTTACGTCGTAGATGCCAAAGGTTTGAGACCTGATCCAGAGAGAGTACAGGCAATTGTAAATATAGCACCCCCACGAAACATCGTAGAAATCCGTCGTTTTATTGGCACTGCTTCTTGGTACAGGCGTTTTGTGCCGAACTTTTCAGCTATTATAGCCCCAATTACTCGGCTTACCAAGAAAAATATCAAATGGGAATGGACTCCTGAATGCCATCAGTCCTTCAACTTGATTAAAGAAGCTCTTATCACAGCTCCTGTGCTCACATGTCCAGATTTCAACCGCACATTTATCTTGCAGACTGATGCGTCATGTTTTGGCTTAGGAGCAGTTCTGACTCAGCAATTTGATGACGGAGAAAAGGTTATTTCCTATCTTTCACGCTCTCTCACCAAACAAGAGATGAAATTAACCGTCACAGAAAAAGAGTGCCTTGCCGTAATTTGGAGTGTGGAAAAGCTTCGTCACTATCTGGAGGGTGTACACTTTAAAGTTATAACCGATCACCATTCTTTGTTATGGCTTCATAACCTCAAAGATCCACAAGGACGCCTCGCTCGATGGGCTCTTCGGTTACAACCTTACGACCTTGAATTAATCCACCGTAAAGGCCGAGATCATGTCGTGCCAGATTTTCTTTCCAGGTCAGTGCCAGTGACTACTGATTCTGTCGCAGCTGTTGACGAACCACCGTCATCATTTTCTGACACCTCAGACAAATGGTACAAAGGCATGATGCAGAAGCTAGAAGAACGTCCTGATAAATATCCTTGCTGGCGAGTCGAGAATGACAATCTCTTTAAATATGTTAAGACCAACAATCCTAATTTTCCTGATCATTCTACCTACTGGAAAATAGTAGTGCCGAAGGATAAACGAAAAGAGATACTACTTCGATGCCATGATAATCCAGCAGCAGGGCACGTGGGTGTTTTTAAAACATTTTGGAAGGTCGCCGAGAGATATTATTGGCCGAAAATGAGATCTGACGTTGCTAGTTATGTCCGTGCTTGTAGAACTTGTGCTCCGAACAAAGTAGAGCAGAAACGTCCAGCTGGTCTAATGGGTAACCGCCCAGACATAAAAGAGCCTTGGCAAGCCATCAGCCTAGACTACATAGGTCCTTTACCTCGTTCTAAACAAGGTAACACTCATATTTTGGTGGTCACCGATTATTTTAGCAAGTACGTCGTGTTATTCCCGTGTCGATCGGCAACAGCAAAATCGTTGGTAAAGTGTGTCGAAGACGGCATCTTCTTAGTTTACGGAGCCCCTCAATTCTTAACGTGCGACAACGGAACTCAAATGAAATCCAAAGAATTTCAAGCCCTTTGCGATAAATATAAGGTTAGAATATTTTACACTGCTAATTATTTTCCTAGAGCAGATCATACTGAACGTGTTAATAGAGTTATTAAAACGATGTTGCGCTCTTACGTTCAACAAAATAACCATCGAACTTGGGAAGATAATTTAACTGCTATCGGTTGCGCCATTCGCACTTCGCGACACGAAACTACGGGCTTCACCCCATACTGCGTTAATTTTGGCAGGGAACACCAGCTATTCGGTTCGGACTATGCTGAGGGTGTTCCTCAAGTAGAAACTGAGCGTCAAAATTACATTCGAGAACGAATAGAAGCTTTCAAACAATTATTTAGAAAAGTCCACACTAAAATCGAAGCTTCTCGTGTTAAAAATCGACATAACTATAATTTGCGCCGACGCCCAGTAAGCTTTGTCCCCGGTCAAGAAGTCTGGCGTAAGAATAAAAGTATATCCGATGCAGCGAAATATTATAGCGCAAAGTTGGCTCCGGAATTTGTAGGTCCGTTTAAGATCGTAGAAAAGACCGGCACGTGTACGTATGAGCTTGAAGACGAACACGGTGTTAGTAAGGGCATTTGGCATGTACAAGACCTTAAACCGGTATATGCCGAAACTGCATTTGGTGGTCCGTAGGAGTGAATAAATTGTTAGGCAACTCAAAGTCATTATTTACTTTATTACATTCCGTTGATTTTACTGTCATTAATTTAATATTACGTTTTACGTGTCATTTTGCTTCAATTTATTTATCAATCTATTGATTTCTGAATTTATTAACTTTCGAGTCCATAGCTTCAATTTGGTTAATTACATTTAATTTTTTTCCCTTCTTCTTTCGGTAATAATGTCTTTAGTGAGTTTTCTTTTATCGTTGCGTTAATTTTGACTTTTGGCCCAGTTTAAATTCTTGTTTTTTTTACTGTCCTTGCTCAGTCGTGAGCAATTTCATGCCCTGCAGTATGGGCGTGATGGTGTCTGAATCCATGTTGGCTCGAAGCTTGATGGATTTGGACACTGTCGCTTAGAATAGTACTGCACTGGGTTAACTAGTTGAGGTAGGAGTCCTCTGAGTGCCGTTTATGCTCTGCAGTGTGGGCGTGATTGTGTTTGGATCCATCTGGGCGCGAGACTTGATGGATTTGGACACTGTCACTTAGAATAGCGCTGCACTGGGTTTACTAGGTGGGGTAGGAGTCCCCTGAAGGCCGTGGCAAGGTAAGCCTTCAGCTGCCTTGCTTCTATTGTTTGTAGTAGGTAAGCCCTCAGCTGCCTTACTACTTTCACTTGCCAACACCGCCTTACGCCTCGTTATCTTTTATCTGTCATTACCTGATTATCTTTACCTTATCGTCACTTGGTTTATAGTATAGTAACGTATAGTAACGTTTATGGTCATTTACTGTAGCTTACCTTTTTGCGTTTATCAGTCTCACGCAGATACCCATCTCGGCGCGAGACGAGAAGGGGGTCGGTGTGTCACATGGTAATTTAAGTTTGATTACTTGGTTAGAAGGCGGTGATTAATTAATTTTGGACCTAATTTTCTTTATCGTTTTTTTTTTATCTGCATTCACTATTAAGGGTTTTTTTTTTACTAAAGACTAGGGCCAAAAGTCTTTATTTATTATTTTAATTGGACCTTTTTTTTACCTTGATTTGACGTATTTACCTTGATGTGACCTTTTACTTTGATTTGGCTTAATTTTCTTTACCTTGACGTGATTTTATTATTATTCCCTACTTGTGTCTGGAAATTTCGGTTACTTGAACTAGTATGTGTTTTTGCTCGAGTACGACTTTGTCTTTCCTTCGGGGATTTGGAGTAGAAACACAATTTTCTTTCTCTCTTGCTGATTTTGTGAAGTTGAGAAGACCACTTATGGTGGGATTCACTGCTAGTTGTTGGCAAGTAACCCAATTTTCTTTATCTCGATTTGCGAACCTTTAGTTGATTTACTTGTTTCATTTACTTTTGGTTGATTACCTTTTTTATATATTTGCGATAATTTACTTACCTTTGCGATAATTTGCTTTCCTTTGCGATAATTTGCTTACCTTTGCGATAATTTACTTACATTTGCGATAATTGGCTTACCTTTGCGTTAACTTACTTTCCTTTGCGTTTATTTGCTTAGCTTTGCGTGATTTCGATTACCTTTGCGTTCATTCCGTTACCTTTTTTTTTCATCCCTTGATTTACTTACCTTATCGTGATTGGCCTTTGATTGGCTTTAAATTACTTTAATACCTTTGGTATTTTATTTATTTGGATTTGTCTTAGGTCTAGGTCCTGGTAGGACTATATGTTAGTCTCCGGCCATTTCAGTATTTACTGGTTTTGCGCCTAGATCCTTATTGATATATTTTGTCTATCCACCGTTTAGACAAGATAAAACTATCCCGATTGCGTCTTTACCTTATTTTGGCTTTATCGATTTTGACATTTGTCCCTATCTCGTTTTACAGGCTGCACGGTGTTGGGTGCTACCGGATGTCGCTTCGACGCTCTCTGTTAGATCATGGATCCTTCGGAGTGCAGACCGACTGGAAGGGCTGTTCAGGGGGGGCGGAAGTCTGACCCCTGGGGTAACAGTTTGCCCATCGAACTTGTTCGGCGGGCCAGGGGAGGACCAAGCTACTTTGTTCGGCCTGAGCTCAAGTCGGCCTATTAGGTTGCGACAGGCCGGTGGCAGTGCCACCGCTCAGAACACCCTGATTAATTTTTTTTTGTTGTATACAGGGACCGATGTGCTTCCCGTTTGGTGCATCTTTTAGCTTGGTGGGTGCTACAATCCACTCCCTTTTGTATGGTGGATCATCTGGGCTATCCCTCTTTTCTTATCATTTTACTTATGTTGTATTATATTTATCTTTTCCTTTTTAGTTGTCCACCCTTTGGTTGGTTTGACGCATGTCAATTGGTGATTTAATTCGGGACGATTCTACGGTGGGAGGCTAGTAAACGAGGTTCCCCACAATATTTTTGGGTGTAACGCAATGCTAGCTCCCTTACCAACTTAGGGTTTACGTTCCACACCGAATCTTCCTGGAGGAGGTCGCTGGGTGACTAGTGGCAAAGGGACCAAAGATTTCTTTGAGTATTTAGTTATTTTAAGATTGAGTTATCAGTCTTGTTAGTTAGTATTAGTTATATGGTACTACCTTGGGTTCCCACGTATCTTCACTTATGTTTTTTTATTGGCGCCAGCATAGCGCAGGTAATTTATTTTCTTTTTCGATTTTCTTGTATCATACAGAGAGCCTCTGATCCTTATCGTCGGTTAATTTTCATTGGAAAATTTCCCTCCTTTCGTAGGAGAGGGGGAGTTGTGACAGGTCATTTTTGTCACCGAATTAGATTTGTTCTAATAAAGTCAAAGTCAAAGTCAAAGTCAAAATAAGCTTTATTGTGTAAGAATAAGAATTCTCGTTAACAAGGCAACCTTAAATAACTTATAACTAATAAATAAATACAATTCACTTCATAAAATTAAAAATTCAAAACGAGGTACTATGGATATTGTAATATCTCCTCTAAAGTAGCCATTAGATATTTTATAACTTGTCAAATTTATAATAAGATTTTTCATATTGCTCATTTCCAAATCTAAATCGTTAATTAAATACACATAATAATAATAATAGTTTACACTATAAATCAATTTAAAAAGTTGATATATAAATATATATATACATATACACACACATACATATACATATATATACACATACATACACATACACATATATATACATACATATACATACACATATACATATATATATATATATATATATATATATATATATATATATATATATATATATATATATATATATATATATATATATATATATATATATATATATATATATATATACATACATATACACATATATACATATATACACATACATACATACACATACATACACACATACATACATATATACACACACATACATACATACACACACACACATACATACATATATATATACATACATATACATATTTAAACAGAATTTAAATATTTATCATATGCACATGCATTGCTTCATTTTGTATGAAATGAATTCCAATTAAAATAAAACATTTTTATTATAGTGTCTACTGTTACCATACACAATACATTATACAGTCAACAGAAAGATTAATTAAATCCACTGATTAAATAAAAATAGAGCAGAATATTATTAAATATTTGATAGGTTGTCATCAAAAAATTCTTGTAGATTATAATAAGCTTTATCAATCAATAATTTACGAACTTTCTTTTTAAAAATTTTTTCTGATGGGCATGTTTTTAAATTATTAGGTAGGTGATTGTAAATTTTCAAGTTCTCATATATAACAGACCTCTTGGTTAGAGCAAGAGTGGGTTTTGGTAATTGTATGTTTATAGATTGACGAGTATAATAATAATATAATATAATATAATATAATAAAATAGTTATAATTAGTTTATTCACGAACGCCTGTTTTCTTAGTTATTTACCTTGATTCAGAAGATCTATTTTCGTTCTTCCGCTATGTGGCCCCCTTCCCTTGCTGTCCAGGCTACCCCCTGGGGGTGTTGATTGCCCTTTTATCTGGTCCAAATCGGCTTAACATGAGCTTGTCCATCTGTTGTAGTCTGCTTTAAAATCTTTCTTTCTGGCTTGGGCCTGAATTTTCGCCTTGCTTAAGGCCTTCCTGTGTGTACAGACAGTCGCCTTTAGTCTATTTATGATAACATATTTTTAGAGAATAAATTTTAAAAGACTACCTACATTTTGAATGAGATTTAATCCCGGTGTTTTCCACTGCCTTCACTGTCCTGGATTTCTGAATCTAGCGTTCCCTATTAATTAAAGTCCGAGATTTCCTTCTCTTTTCCTTTCCAAGATCTTTTTTTTTGAATTTTGTAAACATTTAATTGTGTTGTATGTTGAAGATTAAGAATGGGGTGTGTGGGTTTTCGTCGGACGGAACTTTAAGGCGTGTAGAGATGGTGCATCGGGGTGGGAACCGACTGACCTGTTCGCATACACGAACAGTCCCAAAGCGCTTTTGGAAACCGTCGATTTACGAACACGGCTGGTGCAGTAGCATTTTCGAGTGTGGGAAGGTTGGAATTTTGTAGCACTACATCATCGTCTTCCTTTCTGTAGTTTCGACATTCGGGGTTTCAGCTGTTAGTATTTGGATGCATCGTACTGAAATAGTGCGTCTCGATCAGTACCGGCGTAGGTACCTATAACGGTCAGTATTTCCGTAACTTTATTGTTTCACGCAAGAGGCCTCTGTATGATTTCAGTACCCTTGTTTGGTGGCGCGGCGACGGTTGGAGTTCTAAGTTTCGGTGTTTTTTTTGCGTTTGTTTCTCCGTTTGGGGTCGGAGACTTGTGCCATTCTGCATTCGGGGTCATTTGAGGGAGCAGCTTCTGGTCCATGCTTGGTTTTGGTTTGGATTTCGTAGTTCTTGCCGGTATGCCGTGGCGCCATCTTTAGACTATCAATTACTGTCATTCCGGTCAGTGTAGTTGCTTTCGCCCCGATCATCTTCTGTGTTCTGTGGGTCCTTTTTGGCGCTGGCGCAAATATTAATGTAAGAACCATTTTGTTCGGAAGGGCGGTCCACTGTCGGGCATTTCCACCCTGGTCTTCGTCGAAGATTGCAGATTTGCGGTGTCGGTTTCAGCCATTTTGAAGGCTCAAGTTTATGGATTAAGTTCCGGGACTGCGATTAAAAATTCATCTGCTGAATTATTGCTTACTGGGCAAGATTTTATCTGCATCTTCGTTTGATAACATCATATCAGGTGAGCTAGTTTTTTTTATATATATAGATGAGTTTTTTTGCGAGTCTGCTTCGTGATGCCACGTGCATGTAAAATTGTCGTGTCTAAGGGTTTTCTCTCTTTTATTTCCTCCAGCCATTACATCGGCCTGACGATCTGGAGACCGCTGGTAGCTGCCCCCGTTTTTGGTGTTTTGTATGGGGAGTCTGGAGTGTCTAACCCTCCTGCTTACGGGGTAAGTCACTTTGAAGCCTTTTTTTGCCCCGTGTTTCTCTAATACTTATTAATCGTTTATTTTTTTTTTACGCCCATACATTGTAATTTAAATTTCAGCGGTCAATGGTTATCGAAAATGCTGCTTCACAGCACTATTTTCTAAGACTAGTTTTTGTAGCTCGGTGTACTGCCTCTTATTTTGACTGATAATAACCACTCACCACTCAATTTGCTAATAGTAAAATTACATTATCTAATTTTTCATTCTTTTGAACGCGGGACTATATTTTTGAAGCTTGAATAGTGTGAAGTAAATTTCATACAATCTGTAAGCTATGTTTAGGGCCTCTTTATACCAGCTTATGGGCCAGCGGGAACAGCTAAGCTTGGATTTAAGTAGTCAGTCACTCGCGTAGTAAATGTAGATTGTTTTATCAAGTTTTTTTATTGACTGTCGCCAAGCACATACAGTGGTTATTGGGCTATCTGTAGCGTTAAGTTTCAAGCAGTAATTTATAGATAAAGAGATTTGTGGTACTGGTTAGCTTGACATTGACAAGCCTGTCATATACCTCCGTTGAAGATTAAAGCGTCATAGCCAGTGTTTTTTTAAATTTATTAATTTGTGATTATTATTTTAGTCGCCATCTTATCAGGAAGGCTTCTTTTAATGTACTTAAATAAATTAAATCAAATAATATTAATGTAAGTGCCACAGATCTTTATTCTTTTTTATAAGTTAAAAGGTGTGTTTCGGGCTTTATGCTTATGAAGCTGGAAAGTGTAGATTTATTTTAGCTTTTATTTATATCGATTGGTTGAGTAATTTTTTTATGTGTTCAGAGGGGTTAACTTGCTATTTAATTTTCAAATTTGTCACTATTGTTTTGGGGAAATAACCTTATTAGGCTCATACACATTTTACATCTATTTATTATATCGTACCGCTTGGAACTTAGGGTAGTTTAGCTGCATAGATGCTATATAATTAGTTAAACCTGCTTTTGTTGTATCGTATTATTTGCATTGGGAACCTAAGGTACTTAATTAGTTGCTTGAATAGTACTGATATAATTGCTTGTAACTTAAGCTTTGTGTCTTATAAATGTACATAAGGGGTATATTTTTGATTAATTTTATTTAAGCGGTCGATCCCTATAAGGGGTGATTTCTCTTCCTGTCAATGACCAAAATTTTTCTGAAAGCAATTATTATGTTTTTTTTTATGTTATCTTACATTGTTACGGTTTACTCGATTAGTGCTAAACCTTAGCTTTTAAGTCAAGCTAAATGGGGCTTCACCTCTTTAATTACCATTTATTTTTCTTTTGTTGTACTTTTATTATTATTTTTTTTTATTGTTAATGTAAGATAACATAATGAAGTGCTAAACTGGTCAGTTGATGAACATTTAATTTTTGTAAATATTAACGCTTATCGCTGAGTATCAAGGAACTGTACAATTTTATTTAGTTATCAATGCCCTTGCGTAATAATTTCTTTTGTTTAGTAACGTAACTTTTTTTAAATCTTACCATGAGTTTGTTTAAATTTTGCAATCTGGTTTTCAGCGATTACTTATTTTATTGATAGTTTTTTTTTTAATTAAAGTAACTTCACACCTTGTTTTTTTCTAACTTAACTAAAATTCTGCGATTGATTTCAGGCCACTGGCTTTCTCATTTAGTATTAGCCTTTTATCTAATATTCTTAAATTTTGCGGATTAGTTTCAGTAAATTATTTATCCAAATATTAACTTTGTTTATTAAGGTAACTTTTTAATATTATCCTAAGCTCGTTTAAATTTTGCAAATAATTACTTTCTCTTTTATTAGTGGTTTTTTTATATTGACGTAGCTTCTTATTTTTACATATTTTTCTACTTATCCAAATTTTTCGATTCAGTTTAAGCCAATGGCTTTCTCTTTTAATATTAAATTAATTAATTAATATAAAAAAAAGTTGTTAGATTTCGGCGCTTTAATTCAAGTCAATTGTCTCTCTCTGAATAGTAATCTTTTCTATTAACGTAACTTTTGTTTTTAATTATTAACGTAACTTCAAATATATTTTTTTTATTGATTACATTTGAATTACTGTAATTACTGGGAATTGTTTTATTCCTAGGGTCCTTGGTGGGGGCCACGAACCTCCCTACTTCTTCCGTAGGGGCTACAAAACATCCCTATTCATTTTTGGTGGGCGCTAACCAGCCTTCATATTTTCTACAGGGGGCGCTCACGAAGATTTTATTTTTTTTTTCCCTGTTTGGAGTAAAATTAATTGGTCTATTTTGCGAGGGCAAACCGCCCAACCATATTTGTAACCATTTTTTTTTTTTTTTTTTTTGTAACCATTTTTTGTGTACAATAGATGTATATAGGGTTAAACGTTGTTTTTATCCAGCTCACTGCGCCCTCTGTTTCATTTTTAATTATGAATAGCGGGATTGTTGTGTGAGAAGCAGGTCCCTAGGCCAACTAGGCGACTTCCAGTTTGTGTCGGTGTAAAAACTGGTGGCGTCCAATAGAACCTACCCAGCCTAACTGAGCTGAGGGCTAATTTGCAACGCGCTCTACTACACCTGCTTCCCTCAGAACACCCTGTTGTTCCTGTGTTTTTCTCTAGAGTACCTTTAAGAGTTATTTTAATGTTTTCAAGTTAAGCGGTAAGTACTTGGTCAATGATACTCATCATAGTATCTTTGACGGTTTTAAATCAAACACTTTTTATTGAACAAAGTGCGTCGCAGTCTTTACCCACTTAGCGGTATTCTAACGGGAGCTCGACTGGTTCAGCGGTAATGCATTGGACCGTCACACGGATGACCCGGGTTTTAATCCCACCGATGGCAGGACTTTTTTTCAGATTTATACTTATGTAGCAGATGGATCGTTGCAGATTTTAGGTTTGGAATAGTTGGATCAGGTTCTTAGGGATTTAGGAGTGACAGCTGATTGGTGAAAGGTGACATCTCAAGTAGTTAATGCCCAAGTAGTTAGCGTCCTAGGTAGCCAAGTCCAAGGTAGCTAGAGTAGAAGAGTGTGACAGTTGACAGTTGACAGATGACGTATGACAGATGACAGATGACCTCTGACAGATGACAGTTGACGTATGATAGGTGACAGCTGACGAATGAAGGTTGACAGTTGACAGATGACGTCATAGATCTCGAGATAAGATCCCTCCGGAGGACGGAGTGATGCAAAACATATCATCTATAACTACTAAGTATTTAGCATTAAAGTTGGAGCAAGGCGAAGAAGATGAAGCTCTTAATAAATTCTTAATGCCTATTACCGATCCTCTGAATAAGCTTGTGAATGCTTCCGCCACCATCACCACCACTGCAAAATCTAAGAAACGTAAGATTAAACAGGAAGAGAGTGCTGGTGTAAAACCTAAATTTAAACCACCCATAGTAACTCGAGAAGTGAATCCTCCTGTAAAATTTTTAACAGATGAAACTCATTACGGGGATGCTGATGATGGTGATGTGTTTGAAGAACCAACTCAGAATCCTGCGGAACAATCATTGCAACACATAAGAAAGAATTTTTTAGATTCTCTTCGAAAATCTGAGGTGTTTGAGACTTTTATCGATCAGTATCCGAAGATTGCTCAAGAATATCTGAAACAATATTGGACTAGCTCTAGCGAAATAGATGCTAACGGTATGAAATAGGATATGGAGACTGATTCTTGGAACTTAGGTTCAGAACCGGTTAATTTTTTAAAGAATGGTGATATTCAAGTAGGACCCAGTACGTACAAAGGAACTCTGGGACTATACGATTTATTGTTTCTCAGGGCTCCTAAATTTCATACCGCTGCCGATGAAGAACACTATATTCTAAAGCGAACAGATTTATACTTGAAAGAAAATGGTCAGTTGAAAGGTAATAGATCTCACAAATATAATGCCATTGTGAAACCACTAATTTCTAGAGGTTCCACCAGTAAAATTCCTTATCCTGTGGGTAAAATACTAACCAGATCGAAGTCTGAGAAATCCGGATCTGAGAAATCTGGATCTGCCTTAATGGAATACAACGAAAAACCCAAAGAATATGTCTACTACGATGACGTCAACGAGTTAGTTGAAAGGCTAAAAAAGCTGGAAGCTTCCAATCAGGTTGGCAACAATAATAACAGGAACGAGATTTGGAGCATTTTGCAGGAATTCGAACAACTTGGAGTAATTGAATTCTATAAATAAGTTTGTTTAAAGCTACCAGGTCTTAGTACCACAGTAATCATGAATAAGTTTGGACGTTCCTTGCCCTCTTCTTCTAATCAGAAAAAAGTAAGAGTGTTGCAAGCACTCAACTTGATCACTCTTACAAAAGATGGCGATTACAATATTCAAGATCATCGGCTTTGTAACGTCAAATCACCAACAGATATCGCTGATGCCGTAAATAAAAAGTTTGTAGCTGGTATGCTAGCTTCACTTTCTACTACCATTGATAGATCGTTGAATGATAAAAAACAATACTTGGAGATGTTGAGACAAGTAAATGTGTTGGAAAAAAAAGTAAACAACTCTATCGGTAGTATTGTGAAGCAAATGGAAGCCTTTACAAAAACTAATAAGGATTATGTAGACTCGGTATCCGATCAACTTAAGCTACTTGACAGCAAATTAAAGAGTGAGACTTTAATTTTGGATACAAACCTGGACCGTCTATCTATCCAATTCAAGGACCTCGAAAAACTCCTAAAAGTTTACACCAATATGGCTATTCGAAATGCTCTCAAACCAGTCAGTGTGGATATGAAAAATATTCGTGAAGAACTATCAAAATTATTACAAACAGTTGATTTGCTAAAGAAAGGATCTTCTCATCGACCAACTTTCTAAAATGTAGACGTATATAATTCGATATCTTCCTACAGAACCTCATTCTTTTGGAAATAATGGCTAAGAGCATTACGAAGGCGAGAGAACCAGTTGTTAAGGAACTACATAAACCAGTTAGAATCAAATTTAAACGTCGTAGATTTATCCAGTATGGTTTAGATGATACGTTTGCCTCCGATCTTGCTCAACTCGATCAGTACGCTCGTGAGAACAAGGGATTTAAATACATCTTGGTTGTAATTGATTGTTTTTCAAAATTTCTCTGGACCAGGCCTCTAAAGTCAAAAAATGCTCAGGATGTGACTAATGCAATGGATCATATACTCAAACAGTCTCGGAGGATTCCGAAAAAGCTGGTTACCGATAATGGGAAAGAGTATTACAACGCTAGCTTTCAAAGTCTTATGAAGAAGCATGGGATACATCATTACAGTACCTTTAGTATTCTAAAGGCTTCTATTGCTGAACGAGTAATTCGAACGCTTAAAGAACACCTGTTTAAGTTGTTTACCTTGAATGGTAATCATAAATGGATCGACGTGTTGGAACAAGTTACAAATACTTACAACAACACGAAACATCATACGATTCACATGAAACCGAAGGATGTTAACAAGAGTAATGAGAAGAAAATATTGGACTCTGTTTATAGTCGTTTAAAGGTTGTGGGGAAGCAGAAATCAAAGTTGGTGACATTGTTCGCATAAGTAAGGCCAAGCATGTGTTTGAAAAGGGTTATGTGCCCAATTAGACCACAGAGTTGTTTAAAGTATCTCAGGTGAAGATTACCAATCCTACAACTTATTTGCTAGAGGATACGAGCGGTCAGCCAATTAGCGGCGGGTTCTATGAAGAAGAATTGCAAAAAACCAAACAATCTGACGTATTTCTTATTGAGCAAGTTTTGCGTAAAAAGGGTAAAAAGATGTATGTAAAATGGCTTGGGTTTGATAAGTCTCATAACAGTTGGATAGATATGGCTAAGGATGTGGTTTAAACTCGATCTCTGTACAAATAGTCAACATTTTTCCGGTTTTCGTCAGTTGAAATCATGCCTTATTGCAAAGAGTGTGATACTGAAATTTTATCTCGCAGTGCTCATAACCGTACCACACAACAGCAGCAATGTAGTGAGAACTTGTACTCTCATGTAAAACTAGTTCGAACTGCTTTTAAACATCGCATACTAACTTATCATCTGACAAGTGACTTACATTCGACTGATGTTAAGCAATATTTAGGAGACCTCAAAGATACTATTATTACTCTACTCACTGATCCTTTAAAGACTTACCCCCAGCTTAAAGTTAATATGGAGCTATATGGTTCTTAGCTGCTGGCATCAACACAAGAACAAGACATTAAATCTTTTAATACAAAATTTAGTGTTATTTCACCCAGCACTGATTTGGAGGACTTTTACGGTGAATATCAGATGTCTCTAGTGAAAAAAGCTTCCGAATTTACCGAGATGGGAAGCGGATGGGCGTTATCCAAACTACGGTTTCTCGAACTTAATATCAATAAATGTAGAGTGGGGGTATAGTTATCTCTCTATAATAACGATAATACGTTGTTAGACGTCATTATTTTAGAGTGAACCATGGCTAGTAAAAGTTGTACCGCTGCTTCTGCTGCTTCTCCTGAGTTGTTGGAAGAAGACGATAGTTCCCAAAGCTCATCACCCTATTGGACATATCTAGACAGTATGATTCTTCGAAGTAACAGAGAAATTCGCAAGGAGAATAAACTCTTGGGTGAATTTTGCTATCCTACTGGTAATTCAACAGTAATTGTGGGCCTCAGTGCTGCCCGGGGGATGATACCAAGTGTTAAACTAGTTCCCACAACACCTGAACATCAGCCAGTCTCCCTCAGCCATTCTGATTGGATCGAGTTTTTGGAGATGATTGATAAGATGCTTGAAGATATTGATGGAAGTGTGACAACAACGCTGATGTCATCATCCGAAAACTTTACCGTATCCAGTGCTGTTCTTTTGAACGAACGAATATTTCGACTTGGAAGCAATGATGTAAGTTTAACGTTTTCTTGTAATGATATAAATTCTATTGTTAGCATTAAGCATTTAATTAACTTTAGAGTAGAATTAGTTAAACGTTTACAATTTAGAAACTATTATGATGATACTTTGCAGTATGCAAAATGTTTTGTTGATATTAAGGAAAACTTTTTACAAATTATTACCAATCTCTGTAATTTAAACCTGTTTGAACAAAGTTATTACATGTTGGAATTATTGCATTATAATCCGCAAAAATTGCTCGATGACTTTGATAAACTGTACATGTATACTGATGACTCATAATAATAAATATTTTAAAGCTCTAGGTTATTTTCCTTCCCCTTCTCTCTCCTTTCCCCTCCCCTGCCCTGCTGCTTCTGCTGTTGAGCTTGATTCAAGTAGAGATTTCATAGTTGTTTCAACATTCGCAGCATACAGTTATAACCTGTCGCGAGACCTTACGTGACTTATACGTGTATTGCAAGGTTGGCACGGAACACTAATTGTGCAATGATAGCTTGCACTTGACCGATTATTTTTAATGAAGCTGTTATACTTATTGTTTTATTTTCAGAAAATCGTGTTTAATTAAAAGCATTTTGATTAAATATTGTTCAAGTTTGCGATGTACCTATTTATTTAATTAAATTGTTTGATTTACGAAAATTTTTCGAAATAGATTTTGTCGAGAATACTTCTTACGATAAGCTTTCGAAAGTAATATAGTATGTATATTTTATCGAAAATACAGTTATCCGAAATAAAATATAAATACCAAAGATAGGAAAAGATTCCGCGTAAACCCAAACAAACCCTAGCAAATGTACACAGATTTATCTTTCCTGGGTTTGGTTGGTTTTGCTTATGTCTGCTCAGGCCAGGGGCGGATTTAGAATTTCGTCTAGGAGGCGGAGGGCGCAACATCACCTCGAACTACACAATAGTATATACCAACAAGAACTGGCAAGTTCGCGTGCGGCATTATTGTTTTTATTGTTTAGGGTTTTAAGAAACTATTTCATAATGGACGAAATATCTAAACCTTTATTTATTTATTACCTTTTGTCCATTTGGACTGATATATAAAAAATTTTTGAAAACATATTTTTTGAAAGCACGTTTTTTCGAAAATGTATTTTCGAATACAGTTATTCCAAAACTAGAGATGTTTGGATGTTTTCAAAACTCTGTTTTTCGGAAATCAACTTTTCGAAATTACATTTCTTAAAGAAAACATGTTTTTAGAAAGTACACATTTTCAAACATTGTTTCGAAAAAGACATCGAATATTCATATGAAAAAACACTTTTGCGAAAGTAACATCAGACACACGGAAACGTATACCTGACCGAACACAAAAACGGCTCGTTTAGGTTAGTTCAGGACCTTTTTGTCATTTTTTCATTAACATTTTCTAAGCCAGTAATGTTCATAATTTAAATTTAGAAAAACTATGACTTCTAAAAAAATATTTTCGAGAAAATTTTGTAGATCCATTTCCGAAAAAGCATCTTTTAAAGAAGCTGTTTTTCGATTTTTTTTTAAAGTTAACAACAAAAAATGTTTGTTGAAAAAAAAACAGTCCGTCATCTTAGCTTACACGTGACAGGAAAAATGGTTTGACTAATATGAAAGTGTAAATATTGTAGCATTTTTCTATTTATGTCTTCCGCTCATTTGGGGGGATATACGAGTACTTACGAAAGTAGAATTTTTCTAAAACCAATCTTTAAATTTTTTTTAAAACACTTTTTAAAAATACATTTTTTCAGAGAACATGTTTTTCGAAATTAAATTTTTTCGGATATTAACTTTTTCAAGCGACGGCTTTTTGAAAAAGTAATTTACGAGAAAGTAACGTACCAAACCTAAGGAGTCCTGATCAAACTCAAAAAAGGTGCGTTGAGGTTTGTTCAGAATCTTTTTTCGTGTTTTTTCCATTAACATTTTCCAAGCTACTAGAGTTTATAATTTAGTTTCCTAAATACTCTTTTTGAAAAAATATATTTTCGGAAAATGTACCTATTTTTTAAAAATTATTTTTGAAGTCATTTTTGGAAAAATGAACTTTCGAAATATATACGTGTTTGCGAGAAAATATTTCATAAATCCGTTATTAAAAAAGCATCTTTAAAAAAGCTGTCAGGACATGTTTGAAAAAATGTAATTTCGAAATACCTATGTGTATTCGAGAAAATATTTTTGAAAGGTTTCGTTAATCCGGTTTCAAAAGAGCTGTTTTTCGAAAAAATTTACTTTCAAAAGAATGTTTTTTGAAAAAAATCTATTCGGTTATTTTTTGATTTCTTTAAAAGTCAAAACGATCCGGCGCAAATTTTGATAAAATCGCAATGAGATGTGTAAGGAATGTTTTCAGAAACAACCAAAAAGCATGTAAATTAGAAATGAAAAATCGGCTTGCATTTTTTATATAACATATTATTAGTATTGATCTATATTCATATTTTTGTTTAAGTATAATATTTTGTAGAATATGAAGAGTACGTAGAATAGTTAATGTTTATGTTGCAATATTTATTTTTATAAAATTCACTATTGAAATCCTTTTTGTATAAGGCTTCAGAGGGGAAGGGCGCGCCCTGCTCCCCCGAAATCCGCCACTGGCTGAGGCTGCTGTTTTACCATCATTTTTCAAACTATTAAAGTCCGTCCCTATGTACTCGTAAAAGAAAATAGCCTAAACACGTTAACTTCAGATGTAGACCATATATACGTTATCGTTTATTGTATTTCGGAGAATTATATTTTTGAAAATGTGTCTGTAGAAAAAAAATTATTTTAGGAAAAATAAATTTCGAAAAATTGTTTTTCGAATAATTTTCTTGGATCCCAATTTTTCATAGTTTAAAAATTTTATAAATATTTATTTTATTTTTAATGTAAGTTGATTCAATTGTTGGAATTACGTTAAGCCACCCGAACATTTTTTAAAATAGTAAATTCTTAATCTGATTTTAATGGGCTTATTCAGCAACTTTTTTATTGCTATCACCAAAGGGATCGCTCAGAAAAATCTGAAGAAAATCATGAACATTGAGAATGAGGTGTAAACTGAATCAAAATTATTAGGATTAAAAAATTCTAGCGCGATGAATTGTTATAAACAATTTAATTGTTTATTCTTTATAACTGTTCAACCACTGGATTTAGAGAAAGGTTTTTTGAAAAAAAAATATTTCTCACGATTCACGATGCATGGAACAACTTTTGTCCTTACACGCCTTTCAGTGCTCAGTGCATACGCGACATTAGATGGCGTTGGTGCCGTCGCACAGTGGGACCGGGAACCTATAAACTTGGCATTTATTCAAAATATGAAATTGAACATTGAAAAATCATTTGCTTATATTTCTTAACTACACATACCACTGCATTATTTCCCCCGCCCTAATACTATGCACGACCTTTATTAGGTTATTTTGTACGTTTATTGGTACGTTTTTGCGAAGTCAGTACTGGTTTAGTATACGAGTAATAAACTTTGCTTAATTATGGATTCAATACCTTCAGGTATGTACTAAATATCGGCACTTATTTGGTTTATATTAGTTGTGCAATGGTTTTGCCATACTTTGTGTAAATAGATTCACAAAAAAGTTTCAGGATTCATCAATTATACTTTTAAGGTAGTATTATAGTTTACTTCCAAGCACTTCCATACTGACCTTTTTATAAACTAATAAAGTAGGAATATTGTACTTTGAAACAGCAAAACAAACCGTTGCACATGCTTGCACCTTTTAGTTTAATTATTCTTTTTTAAAGTGCGTTTCTTTATCCACGGGTCATTTTACATGGTAAACCTGTAGGCACATTTGTACTAAAGCAATATTACCAATCCTTAAAATAGATGAAACTTGTGACGTAAAGACCGCGTTTCAATACAATTTGTGTCAATAAATGCCAGAAAATACCAAAAAGCCCTTATAGTTTTGTAAAAATCACACTATGTGCCAAGATGGCGGAAAGTGAGAAGCCAGAGAATGAAGGCGAGAACAAAATCGATTAAATCAAGTGTGCAAATTGTAAACAAAAGTGTAGCAGGAGTATATGAAAACTGTGTAAAGTGCGGTGAAGACTTTCACCCTAGTTGCATAAAACAATCTGCTGGAAAGAAAAGTGCAGTCTGTGTGCATCAAGGCAACGGCCCAAAGGAGGTTATGCGAAAAGAACGTTCCCGATCTTCATCCGAGGCGGGAAAAGAGGTAGAAATTATTTATTTAAAGAAATTAGTACATGAACTTTCCAGCAAAAACAAAATACTCGAGGAAAATGCAGTGTTGCTCCGAGAGAAAATAGCATTTATGGAAGAAAAAAAAACAAAATTTCACTCTTAGAGATAATAAAGAACGCAAGAACCAGAAATATGTAGAGCAAAAAAGCAAGGTCCAAAATCAAAACATCAAAGAGCAAAGTGAGCAAGCGCAGGGGTCGTCATGGGCGGAAGTGCTAGGTACTACCGGGAGTACCATGCAACCAAAAATACACGTTATCCCACTGAATAACCCAACAGATGGCGAGGTCAAAATAAAAAATGCAGTGTCGAAAGTCACAACGGCTGCAACCAACAACACTGAAACATCACAAAACAAACTATTATTGACAGCTGACAACACTGACGTAGACAAGCAAGAACAACGAGCGGAAAATTATGAAAAAAATCCCAATTCTGACGAAATTTCAGGTTGGACGGATGTAAGGCGAAGTCGTAAATACCCTAAAATAAGTAGCCCCCCCCCCCCCAGTTCACGGTGGAAATATGGAATTTCAGCTGAATGTTGCCAAACGCACGTCCTTCGTGTTTGTTTCTGGCCTGGACTCCACTATCACTGCAGAACAAGTCAGCGAATATATAAGAAATATTTTAAATGAAACCTGTAAGTGTGAAAAAATGAAAACGCGCCAGGATAACCAAAAAAGCTCTTTTAAACTGGAGGTTCCCACAGAGGTGAAAGCAAAAATCATGTCCCCTGATCTGTGGGGAAGGGGTGTAGTGGTAAACCATTTTCTTCACCTGAGAAGACGCGTGCTGTACAGGGAGAACCGAGAATAAACGAGAAACTGAACTTGAGGATAATCCATCAGAACGTCTGCTCACTAAGAAGTAAGGTAAATGAAATTGAAGTTGTGCTGGAACATTCAAACAGGAGTTTTGAGGTGTTGTGTTTCAGCGAACATTTCATGTGTAAAGAAGAATTGGATACCCTCTATATTAGAGGATATACAATGAAGTCAGGATATGCAAGAAAACAACGTACACGTGGTGGTGTCGTGATATTAGTTAGAAATGAAATTGAATCAAAGGAACTCAAAGTCCTGGCTGATCGGTCAGTAGAGATGTCTTGTGAGGTTGCAGCTGTCGAGCTTAAAGATTTAAATACTGTAATTGTCACTGTGTACCGTCCTCCTGGGGGCGATTTTAATGTGTTTTTGGATGTAATGAATGTGATTTTGGAAACTTTGTCAATAGATTTTAAGTATATTGTTATAAACGGAGATTTTAACATGCATTTTAATACTTCTGAGAGTAGAGCAGTGAGTTTTCTGGATGTTCTTAACTCATTTGGTTTTGCTCAGGTAATATTTGAAAATACAAGAATAAATGCTTGCTTAGATAACATTTTTGTAAACTTTAAAGACCTTATTAATTTTAGTACTCGGGTGTCTGAGGACATTATGTCCGATCACAGTGCAGTTGAGATTGATATGCAGATTGAAAGAGAATATGAGAAAAGAGTGTCTTTTAGGCATAGACCAATAACTCATGCAGGTACATGTGAAATGTTTAACTTACTTCAATATGAAGGTTGGACTGTTTTGCATTCTGATTTGACTGCGGACGAGAAAGCTAATACTTTTATATGCATTTTAAGAAACAACTTTGAATTATCGTTCCCAGTTAAACGGATTGCAAGGGGAGATAAAAAAATAGTTTGGTTTAATGATAATTTAGCCTACATGCGAGAGCAGTTAAGGCTCTTAAATGATATGTATAAAAATTTTAGGCAACCCCACATTGCTGATCTGGTTAGGCAATATAGGTCTAGGTACAGGGCAGCTATAAGTGAGGCAAAAAGAGTGGCAACCTCGAATTTTGTCGAGCGGGCTGATGACCACATAAAGGCGGCATGGCAGGTGGTAAATGAACAGAGGAGGGGGATCAAAACTGGTGAGACATCCACGAATCTCAGCGCAGCGGACTTTAATTCTTTCTTTGCAAATGCTGCGGAGAAGATAATCAACGGTATCACACCACCCCAGACAGGGGCCGAAGAGTACATGAAAGGCCAACAACTGAAACTGCCAGCGGGGTTTTTAACTTTAGGGAGGTCACCTTCATTGAGGTCCGTGACTCTATAAATGAGTTAAAAAATAAACATAGTAGGGATGTTTATGATATAAGCATATCCCTCTTAAAAAAGGTTAAAGAAACATTATTAATACCGTTAACAAAACTTCTGAATATATGTATAAGGGAAGGAGTCTACCCATCTTCCTTTAAAAAATCCAGAGTCGTACCTATTTTCAAAAAGGGAGATTGTAATGATGTTAACAATTTTAGGCCGATAACGATAATACCAGCAATACAAAAGTTCTAGAGCTTTTATTAAAAACCCAGCTATATGGATATTTTGAAACAAATAATATTTTTAGTACACAGCAATATGGATTCAGAAAAGGTCGCTCTACAACCATGGCGATAATAGATATGGTGGAGTATATGGTTGGGGGCTTTGAGGATGGGGCATACGTAGGAGCTACCTTCTGCGACCTCTCCAAGGCCTTCGACTGTATATCACATGATATTCTTATAAAAAAATTAAAATACTATGGTCTGACTGATCACAGCACTAAATTTTTGCGGAGTTCCCTCAGTGGCCGCACACAGCGAGCCTTCCACGGGGGGTGCCTCTCGGACGAGGCAGTGGTGGTGCATGGTGTGCCCCAGGGGTCGGTCCTGGGACCGCTGCTCTTTATTATCTACATAAATGATGTGGGTACCTCTATTGACTGTAAGTTGGTGCTATTTGCTGATGACACTACAGCACTATGCAAGCACCAAAACTTTACATCATTGAAAACTGAGATGCAGGGCGCGGTCGCATGACTGACAGACTGGTTTGCTGCAAGCAAACTTGGCCTGAACGCGAAAAAGACGGAAAATATGGTGTTTACACTTCGGAAAATACCAGAAGATGAGGCCGCAGGTACTGCTGCGGTGGGATTCTTGGGTGTCCGCCTTGACCACGCGCTTTTGTTCGAGAAGCACGTTGATTTCACGGCTAAAAAAATGACTAAAGCTATCTATCTCTTAAAAAATCTACAAAAGACTGTAGAAAACTCAGTGATGATGATGGTGTATCATGCATTGGTACAGTCAGCAAGCAGTTATGGGCTGCTGGTATGGGGTCACACGGCCCAAGCCGACAGGATCTTTGGGTTGCAGCGCAGAGCAGTAAGGATAGTCGAGGGTTTGGGATATAGAGATGCTGTAAGAGAGAATTTTAAGAGATTAAGAATATTAACCATGCCATGCAGGTATATTTTTGAATGCCTAATCTATATGAAACGAAATTTGAACAATTATAGTCTTCGTGCTGACCACCACAATCATGATACTAGGAAAAAATTGGATGTGCATGTCAAGTACCTTAGATTAAAGAGGTCTTGGAATGCCACACTCTATTATGCTCCAACCTTCTTTAACAGATTACCCGAACGAATTAGAACTTTAAATGAGAAAACATATGTCCAATCAGTAAAGGATCTACTAACTGTAAACGCATTCTACAGCATAGATGAATTTTTGTCAGCAAATTTGGTCTAACGTGTAATGTGTAAAACCAGGCTTTTGTTTTCTGAAGTGTAATGTGTAAAAGTTAAAATCTCCAAAAGTCTAATGTTAAATTCTAAATTTTTATTGTGTTAGTTTTGTGGTACTGGTGTTTTTACATTGTATGTAGTACCGTTCTTTGACTTATGTAAGAAGTTTATACTTTGATAGCATCAATAAATTTTACTTTACTTTACTTTACTTTACTTTACTTTACTTTACTTTACTTTACTTTACTTTACTTTACTTTACTTTACTTTACTTTACTTTACTTTACTTTACTTTACTTTACTTTACTTTACTTTACTTTACTTTACTTTACTTTACTTTACTTTACTTTACTTTACTTTACTTTACTTTACTTTATTTTACTTTACTTTACTTTACTTTACTTTACTTTACTTTACTTTACTTTACTTTACTTTACTTTACTTTACTTTACTTTACTTTACTTTACTTTACTTTACTTTACTTTACTTTACTTTACTTTACTTTACTTTACTTTACTTTACTTTACTTAACTATTCAACCCCCTCGTAATTTATGTTATTAATTACCTTTCAGGAAGGCAATAAATTATAATTATAATAAATAGTTATCACTAAAAGGTTATTTTGCAAGATGTCAAATTAGTTTTTTTGCATCACGTGATCTAAAGAATGACATAGGAGGTAAAACAACATTGGTGACTGATTGATAACTTTAGAGCTTTTACTCTTGATACTGCTAGATATTTTGTTAATTTATATCCTTGGTTCTATACGCCTCCTACCGTGCATAAATTGCTTATTCATGGACCAGATGTAATTTCGTCATTTTTGTTACCAATTGGTCAATTGTCAGAAGAGGCTCAGGAAGCTCAGAACAAAAATTTCAAAAAATATCGTGAATAGTTCTCCAGGAAATGTTCTCGTGAAAAATGTAATAAGGATATTTTAAATTTTATGTTGATATCTTCTGACCCTTTCATTACTAGCTTCAGAAAGATTCCTAAAAAAACGTTAAAACATTTTCCTACCGAAGCGTTTCAGATGATAATTTCTCCTAATATTTCAGTAGCAGATTCAAGCATGGAGAGTGGAGATGATTCTTGTTCAGATTCTTTATAACTTCTTTGCAAAATATACTGCGCGCAAAATAGATTTCCGTTTTTAACCGATTCCCAAGTATTTGTAAATTTATTTTTACTTAAAAAAGCGAACAATAAATATTTGAATTTAAATAGTGTAGTTCACAATCCTTTAACTTGTAAAACAAAAACACTTTGAATTTTCACCTCATTCCACAAGCAGTTTACAAATTAATCGTAAGTTACAGTTTACTCTTTATTAATGCATAATCAGAATTATTAAAGCATAATATGTTCAAATATTCTGATAAGTAAATAAGTATGAAATTGCCGTTTTATGGTACTATAATAACTTTTTTATACGGTAACCAAATAAAATCCATATAAATTGTAAAAAAAATGAAAAAAATGTGATTAGTGTAGTTTTATGACTTAAATATAAACGTTTTCACTTGACTAAAAACAATTCTCTGCAGTAAACCCACCCCCTGAATTGCTGCCAGATTTAAGGGTCTCTGGCCCCACTGTGCGTCGGCGCCGGGTAGCGTGGCAGATGTTTTGCTCAAGTGGCGGGCTGATGGCACGGAACACTTATTGTGCAACTAAGTATTGCTTGCACTTGACCGAATTTTTTTCCATATAATTTTGTTAAAAGACCTAAAGTTATTCTTAATCTAAATACATTATTAGATCCCCAAAATATTTATTCCTTATGGCTTAGTAGGCCCTGTGCCTACTTTGTCTGATGGATAATGTGGCCATGTGACGGATCACTAACATATTAGAATTACCTGAATAAGAGTTAAGTTTCCGACAATAATATTGATTTTCTGTTGTGTTGTATCCATATGACCCAAATTGGCTTGGGTGGAAAGTCGTGATGCAAGCGTCATTTCCAGATTTCCTTTTAACCCTAACAATGCAGGAATTAAGATCACCAATTCAGTTATTTCTTCAAACACTGCCCAATGCTAAAACAGTAAAATATCTACTGGGTGTCCAGAATGATGTTCAACGCAAACACTTACTACAGGATAAATTAAGTATTTTAACTAAATTCTCGAAAAAACATTCACTAACTAAGTTAAGACATTGTTTAAATTTTAGACAACTTTAAGTTTCCTATGGTTTTAGTAGCGGACTTGTAACGCCATTAGTAATTTTTAAATGGCAACCCTATTTTTGAAGATCGTTTGAAGCTGAATAACCCTGCCAAATTTGACTTCCTTATCCCTATTGTTTATGAGTAATGATGGCTAAATCTACAAGAAAGAATTTATTGGAATTTATCGGCTTCTATTTTTACACATGCTAAAAGTGTTGTCTATGGACTTGTAAATTAAAATTTTAAGTTTCCGCGGTACACCTTGATACAATTTTTTGTATTTCCTAAGTAAACATCCACTAGTGCGTGCAAATCGTACGTATGCTGGGTCATATAGGAACGACAACCAAGAATTAAAACAAAATATACTTGTAACATCATTCGTTGGTTTTAAAACAGTTAAAACAGAATGCGAAATATCACCAAGACAAAATGTACCAAACACCAAACTATTCAATGAAATATCTGTGGATAATACCTATATTTACTTGTTTAGTGTAAATAATAATCCCACCAAAATCATACATGTAAAAAAACAGGCCAAGTTTCCGTCAGGACTCTGTGTTTTGTTATCTGAAAAAATAACTGAGATGTAAAAAGTATGCCAAGGTCCTTGCTTACACGTTATTAGTGTTAAAACCAAAAGAATAAAACGGTATGGTTAGAACGTACAAAATTATATTTCAGTCTTTTCTACATGAGATTTAATAATTCACTGTCTCCAAATGTTTTTCTAATCATTAATCTACCAAGACGCTTACGAGTGCAGAAAACCAAGGCTTACGATAACCCTTTTTTTTGTTCTGTCATCAAAATTATAACGTATCAGTCAGTGGTGTTCTGTTTTCTTGTATTGACTTGAGTAGCCAGTGACGGAGTAGAGGTAACATTTCAGCCATCCTGTATACACTTCCGTCCTCGGTAAGTGCTCTATGACTGGTTCAACGCCGTTGGACCTATGGTAGAAAATCTAATGGCAGTATCGAGCAATACTATTTTTTCATTAAGTAAATAAATAGTGAGGTGAACTTGCTATACCATAAGCATTTTGTTTACATATTTCCAAAAGCAATTTAAATAGACCAAACACCAAAAACCACAGGTCCATTGTTAGCCGCCCTTGTACGGCCCCCAACCGAGTAACGAAATTAATTCGTTTCAGAGGTACGCTTTAAAGTCGTACTGCCCGACTATAAACACACCAACTATAATAAGAATATACATGAGTCACGCTCTGCCATTAAACCACGGGTTGCCTTTTAAGTCGTCCTGTCCAACTACTAACTTTCCAGCAGATCGACTAGGTCTTCTCTATCCCTTGCTCTCTCATCGCTATCGGTCTCATCACTATCTTCTAAACAGCTTCGATAAGGCCTAAGGGAATCAACCGCCACCAACGTGCTAAAGCTCTTATAACCTCTCATACCTTTAACACTTTAGCTTATATCTATCTCCGTTGAATACCTTTACTATTTTATAAGGCCCAGAATATTTCTTGTTTAGTTTTTTATTTACACGCTTTTTATTACAAGACATACCACCCTCCCACAAAACAAGATCACCCTTCTGATATTTTCGCGATGTTTTTCTTTTTTGATCATACCAGGATTTCATTTTCTTTGTGACACTGGCAATATTCCTATGGGCATCCTGTCGTTTATTCCTAAAATCGACCGAATTGGGAGCAGTCTCTAAGTTACTCAAAAGATTCCCTCTATACCCGAACATTAGCTCAAATGGGGCATGTTTGGTGCTACAACTTAAAGTGTTATTTATACCCCATATAATTTCCGGAATTTTATCGTCCCAATTCCGGTCATCATCACTACTTACCACCCTTAAAGCGTCTAATAACGTGCGGTGAAATCATTCCACTTGCCCATTGGCCCTAGGTGTCGCGGTAGCCGTTAAAACATGTTTAATTTGTTTACTATTTACAAAATCTTTAAAGTATCTACTATTGAAAGCTAAACCGTTATCAGGTATTGTACGTTTTGGATATCCGAAATATTCCCCAAAATTGCCCGTAGACCCTTAATACACTCTGCTGATCCTAATGTTTTTGATGGTTTTGCAACCACAAATTTTGTAAATGAATCGACCATAGTTAGAATATAAGCGCAGCCCGATTTTGTTTTTGGGAAGGGCCCAACGTGATCGATATGGACAGTGTCTATTGGTATGTTCGGCTTGGGAATAGGATATAATAAACCTTCGGGTTTACCATACTGGCCTTTACTGTAACCAGTACCTACAGATTTTTTTATAAATCGGGTCATTTCAGAAAACCAAAATTGATCTTTGATCAATTTCAAGCAACGCAACGATCAAAACCGGGATGACCCAGTTCATCATGATATTTTCTTAGCAACTGAAATTTGGCGAATCTTGGTATAACGAGCGGTATAACGAGCCGTTCCCCCAGAAATGTTTTTCGATATAAGCGGATATTTTTATAGACATATTCCCTACTCAAAGGTTCATTAGGCTTAGCTTTTATTTGCTTTATGACATTTTGCAAGGCATCGTCCTGCATTTGTATAGTTAAAAACCAGTCTTTCACCCCAATTTGTAAAATATTAACCGGATTTCTACTGAGCGCATCAACATGCTTCATAGCATCGTGGATGGATAACCACCATGTATGTAGCTATTCTAGGGTTCAAATCTTTTTTTGAAAAGGTATAGCGTACTGCTGCGCGATCGGTCACAATTTTAAATGCTTGTCCAACCAGATAAATACGGAAACATTTCAAACTGTCAGTAACAGCGAGGGTTTCTAGTTCATAACTGTGATAAAATTTTTCGGCTGATGACGTTACGCAACTGAAATAAGCAACCGGTTTCAAATTTTCGTCAAGTGATTTTTGAAAAAATATACCACCCAACCCTTTAGAGCTCGCATCGGTATGTATTTCGATTTCTAAGCTTGGGTCGTATGGTGCTAATATGGGCTTACAAATAAGAAATTCTTTGAGTTTACTAAAGGATGTTTCTTGATCTTGACTCCATTCAAAGGGAGTGTCTTTTCTAGTTAATTTAGTTAATTGCAAGGCAATAATTGGAAAATTCTGAACGAATTTCCTAAAATATTCGGCAAGTCCTAAGAATTGGCGAACCTCGTGAACATTTTCTGGCCGTTTAAAATTTTTAACACACTCAACTTTAGCCAATCCCGGAGATATGCCTTTGGGACCAATTTCATGCCCTAGAAATTTTATTGAATTTTTTAAAAATGAACATTTTTTTAATTTTAATTTAAACCCTGATTCACTTAAGATTTTGAGAACGGTTTCTAGTAACTCTAAGCCCTCATCGATGGATGTGGAAGGCAGTAGAAAATCATCCATATAAACTAACACCCGGCTGTAACGAAGATTCCCTACTATCCATTTCTAAAGTTTTGACCCCTCAGTTTGGAAGCTTGTAAAGTAAAAAGTGCAATTTTAAAAAATATAATTTTCACATATTTCGGTAAAGTTACTGTCTCTATTACACATGTAAAACTTTGTAACCGTAGATGCCTTGGTGCTTTTCTAATGGGAAGGGAATTGTAAAATTGTCACCATTTTTTAACTATTTCATCACTTACTCAATTTTAAAAATTGATTGTGCCTTACTGGTACTCCCAGGCCTAACGAATTGTTTACAGGCGATAAAGTGAACCTTACTTTATTCCCAAAAAATATTATTTGTATTTTTTTCTCTTAGGTTTGGTAGTAATATTCAAAAAATGATTGTGGTTATGTAATTACTACCAATAATCTTACAGCAAAAATTTTTGTTTTTTTGTATTACATATAAAGAGATGTACCTTTACGTTTAACGAAAATTTTGTTTTGGCAGTTGTTATAAACCTAAACACAAACAATTAATTTGTGTAAAGGAGAGCAGCATTGAGCTTGCGTGATGGAGCGGGGCGTCGAAGGTGCAATAGTATGGGTGTTAAGGTAATAATCATTAAAGTAATGCAATATAGTGAAGGTTTTTTTGTGCTCTATATGATAAATTAGGTAACTGGTAAAATTAAGAAAAAATAAGTATATGCATTGGTAAATATTTACATTTATGTGTATTTAACGATTTTCTATTGTTTCATTAAGATCTATAAAATAGGCAAAACGTGTGTAGTAGAACAATAGTAATTTAAAAATATTACTTGAAAGTGAGTAATGTAAATAGGCCAATTAGCTTTATTTATTTATATAATTCACCTAAAAGAAAAACAATATTTTTGATGTTACCTTATTTTTATGATTCGCATATTTGGAAAAGTGTAACAAATGCTGTGTTAAGTTTGTCGGCATTTGCCTTTGCTTAATAATAAAAGAAATATGTGAAAGTGGCCTGTTTCCGTAGAATCACATCTGATTTAACTTTTGAGGTACAAAGCCCTGACCAAATTTATTTAAACCTAAAACTAAAAAGAACCTGATTGGATTACACCACTCTTTTTTACCGAATAATACCTACACTTATGGATCGTTTTCTCCTTCTTCATCATTACTAAAGTCTTCATTTGAATCATCATATTCATCATCTTGATCTAAATTTATAATTAATGGTTCTACAACAACATCAACTAAGTGGTCTTTTTCTCTGTAGGTTTCCTCAATTTTATTAGCGTGTCCAACGCAATTTTCCCAAAAAGAATTTGGCACGTTCTGCATCGTTTCAATCACAAATTTAGTACATTTGTGATTTTAAACGTAGTATTCAATTTTGCCACTTTATTTTTCACATATGCCCAAATTAATTCAATTGCGTTGAATTCACAGTGTGCAACTGGCAACCATAGAAGCTTGACATTATCATTACGTAACTCATTTGCAATTGTATCTAAAAGATACGTTTTTGGAAAGTGATAGTTCTTGCATAGGTCTAAAAGCATTGGTTTGGTTAATTCATTAGACGTTGTACATCCATCGGGCAATGTTGCTTTTCGCTGGGACATCCATTCTATTATTTTTTGTTTTGTCCAGGCAGTTGTAGGATTTCGAAAATTAGGATCCAATATTGTATGATACGGTGCTTGGTCAATTACGATTACTGATTTGTCAGGTTTAAACGGAAAGCACTGTTCTAAACCATTCTTCGTAATGTTGTTTATTCATCTCGTTATGGTAATCCACTGACGCCGCACTTTTTTTCCCTACGAAACACTTCAGGCAGCCATCCAAAAACCCATTTTTACTACCAATATGTAAGATAATAACCCGTTGTCCTAATCCTGATGGCCGTGTTATTCCACCTCTAAAGCCATTAATTTCCTGTATACCACCTCTGTATTCATCAAAATTATCCCGTTTTGTGGGATTAACTCTTTCAACCCAGCCAAACTTCCTTGAATGATTTGCACCGCACCATGTTTCATCTGTATAAAATATTTGCCAAGAATCTTCACGATATCTCTTTGTGTAGTATAAGAATTCCGCTCTTCCGGCAGCAATTGTGTTTTGTTCCATTAAAATTGGTTTATTAATTAGTTTTTTATAGGAAAACCCAAGTTATTTAATCCATCGGTATATAAAGTCATTTCTGAAAATTCTGGTAAATAATCGACATGTTCTTTCAATTTCTGGTAAACTTCTTTTATAGAAGGAAACCGGCGCTCCAGGTAAAAATTTAATATTGTTGTCCTTATGACGCCCTGCAAAATCTCATCACATTACAATCGGGGCCTTCCACTTCTCACTTTTGATGGTAGAATAATACCGGAACTTTTTTCTTCCGCAGTAACACGTTTAACGGTGCTTTCACTAATACCCAGGCAATCTGCTGTTCTTTTAACCACTTGCTCAATCAAAATATTTTCCAAACCGTTGTCTTTCTCTTGTTGAAAGTACGCTCTGACTTTTAATCTAATATTTTTCATTTGTTCGTTGCACTGACGAGACATTTTAACTTATTAGACTGTAGTTTGGTACCGTATTTTTGGTTCAGATTACGTCAGGTATTTATATAAATTCGAACACGATAATCTTAAAAAGCGTGTGAAAACAATAATAATTTCAAATTAATATCTACCACTAAAACCAAAAATTTCAATCAACAATAAGTAGATATAAACAACCACAATCAAATAAATAATATTATTTTACAAATCGTTTCACTCCATAACAAATAGATTAAATTCTAAACAAATACGAAATTCATGGAACTACGGACTACATACCGATAAGCGTGACCTTTACGACAACGCCACCGTACTGTGTTTATGTCGGTAAAGGCGTTTAACACTTTTCATCTCTTTCTTATGTCGCTTTTAATATTTATTACAATACAACAAGAACTAAAGGTGCTTTTTTAATTTTGTGTAATAAAATACATTTGTATAATAATAAATACGTGTACGAGTGTAAAGATTTTTTTAAAGGTTTTAAATTGTCCACAGTACAGCTGATACAAAAACATCATTAACAAATAAAAAAATACAATTTTAGACACATACTACCAATCTCTTGCGAAAGTATAGATATTTTTCTATCTACCTTCACAATTGCATTTAGATAGGGAAAAAAGTAACCAATATATAGACATGAGAAAATCGTTTATCAGTATTAACCCAGTAAAATCGTTGTTTTTTTCTAATTTTTTTTTATCTAAGACATCCCACGTAGACTACAAGCCTAAGCACTAACGTACCGTGGGTGTCTGAAGAGAAGGGAAATGTAGTCTATTGACACGGGATTTGAAGGATTGGAGGTTGGGACGGGAAGGGAAAACATCTGCAGGCAATTTGTTCCATAATCTGGAGACCCTAGGTATGAATGAGCGAGAGAAGTGGTCTGTTCTAGGCTTTTGTAGCTGGACAGTAAAGGGATGCATACGTAACGCGCCTCTTGTTGTTCTGTTAGGGACATTCAAGGGGGGAATAATACTGGCTAGCTCTTCAGAGCAAAATCCGTGGAAGTAGCGGTAGAAAAGGGATACATTCCCTACAGCGCGGCGATGAGCGAGAGAAGGGAGTTTTCTCGTGAGGGCTGGGTCATTGATAAGTCGAATGGCTCTCTTTTGGATAGAATCAAGGATCTTAAGTGTCGAAGGTGATGCCGCTCCCCAGATGTGGGAGCAGTACTCTAGGTTAGGTCTTATTTGGGAAACATAGAGAGTGTATAAGTTGGAAGAGGAGAAGTATTTTCTGGCTCGAAAGAGAAAACCAAGCTTTTTAGCTGCCCCTGCGGCTACTGAAGTAATGTGTTTGTGCCAGCTGAGATCATGTTCGAAAGCGACGCCAACGAGATCGAATGTTTCATTGTTTTGTAGGGCTTGGCCATTCATGTGGATGGGGTGAGCGTTGCCAGATTGTTTGCGTGAGAGGGAGCAAGACTGAGTTTTGGAGGCGTTGAACTGAACAAGGTTCTTGGCGCCCCAGTCTAAGATTAATTGAAGATCTTGGGAAAGGGATAGGCACATAGATCTGCGTCCATTATCCAACTCCTGATTCGAAACTTGTCTGGAAAAATGAATATTGGAGTGAAGAGTACTATCGTCAGCATAACTGTGGATGGGATTAGCAGTTGAAGAGAGCAGGTCATTAATGTGAAGAAGAAACAGGGTTGGTGCCAGGACTGAACCTTGGGGGACACCAGCATTGATAGGATGGAAGTTAGATGAGTGACCGTCAACCACAACAGATATGCGCCGATTAGAGAGGAAGCTGCCGATCCAGGTACATAGTTTGGTAGGAAGACCGTAAGAAGGTAGTTTGTTGAGGAGTGCGGCATGCCATACTTGGTCAAAAGCCTTGGAAATATCGAGAGCAACAATCTGAGATTCGCCATGAAAGTCAAGAGACTTGTTCCAGTTATGTGTGACAAAGCTAAGGAGATCAGCTGTGGATCTTTGGTGACGAAATCCGTACTGTCTGTCATGGATGATTTTGTGTTTTTCTAGATATTTTAGAATTTGCAAGTTGATTACTTTCTCCATAACTTTGCTGACAACGGAGAGAAGAGAGATAGGTCTATAATTGTATGGAAGGGACTTTTAACATTTCTTCGGGACAGGCTGCACACGAGCAGTCTTCCAGCCATCTGGGAAGATACCCCTGTCATAAGAGATCTGGAAAAGACGAGTTAAGATGGGTGCAAGTTCTGGAGCGCATTTTTTTAGAACAATTGCAGGTATGCCATCCAGACCAGAGGACTTTTTGGTGTCAAGGGATAGAAGAATTTTTTGAACCTGTTTGACCTTAAGTATTATATCGGTCATTTTGTGGGGTACAGACTTAGCGGTTGGAAGAGCGAAATTGGGGGGAGGGATCAGGGTGGAATTGGCAGCGAATTGTTTGGCGAGTAGTTCTGCTTTCCCTTTAGAGGTGGAGATAACTTCGTTGTCAGACGTCAGGGGAGGAAAAGTGCTTCTACAGAAGTTCTGACTAATGTTTTTCGCAAGTGACCAGAAAGATTTGCCGCCGTTGGGACAGGAAATCACTTTATGTTTTATGCGGTTGTTAAAAGCATTTTTGGACTCTAAGATAGTTTGGTTGTATTTATTTCTGTCCTCGGTGAAGATTTGACGATTTTCGGGTGTGGGATTTTGAAGATACCTTTTGTGAGCTTGGGCTTTTTTGACCCTGGCTTTGTCATAGCCCTTGGAGAACCATGGCTTTTGATGGTGGAGTTTAGGTTTCTTGTGGGTATGTGGAATGGAACCTTCAATACCTGCTTGAATAATGTCTGTGATATGAGAGCAAATTTCGGAGGGATCGGGAGTGGAAAAACAGACAGGGTTCCAAGGGAAAGCAGAGAAGAAGTTTCGAAGACCATCCCAGTCGGCAGAATTGTAGTGCCAGATCGTGCGTTCTGGCATGATTTCAGCAAACTCGGGATGTGTGGGACAAGAGACGGTAATGAGGCCATGGTCTGAACGACCAAGGGGAGCGCATACAGATGTTAAGTAAGGCTCAGGATGGGTGGTAAGAAAAAGATCTAGAGGATTTGCATTGTGGGTAGAAAAGCGGGGAAAGTATGTTGGTTCTCTGATCACATTGGTGAGCGAGTTGCTGATTGCGAAGTTTTCTGCTGCGCTGCCTTCTGAGTCAGTTTTTGTGGATCCTAACCATTCCTTGCTATGGACGTTGAAGTCGCCTAGGACGATAACTTCAGCGGAGGGAAATTCGGAGATGAGATGGTCGATTTTTGCCGAGAGAAAGTCAAAGAACTCATTGTAGGATTTGTCTGATGGTGAGCGATAGATGCAACAAATAAATTTAGTAGAAGATTTGAGGGCGAGTTTTAGCCAGAGGATATCGGGCTGGCCTGATTCCAGGTTCGGGAGTCTGGTGCAAGAAAGGCTGCTGCGAACGTAGGCACATACCCCACCGTGAAGACGAAAAGATGACAGAAGTGCATACCCTGGAAACAGGAGATGATTGGTTGAGGATTTGGAGCTGACTTGGGTTTCGGTCAGAAAAAGAATGTGGGGTTTGCATGATTGGAGACAGTGGTGGACGGAGTCCAAATTGGAATTAAGCCCGCAGATGTTGGCAAAGGTTATAATGCTCTTGGAATTCTTCGATGGTGGGCCCCCATGAGTACCCCTCGCCCGGAGATCCGAATGGAGGGGTAGTTTACCTCCGGAATTTTTTACCCCTGGGAGCGCCATCATCATTTTCATATTGGTTTTTTTTTTTGAAGAGGTGGATAGTTAGAAGAGAGAAGGAACACAAAAGAGAAGAGAAAGAATGACAGTCTGAAGAGGAAAGGAAAAACCGACTCACGCACCCAGGGCTGGAAACATCCGCTAAGATTTCACCAGCTCTTTAAGTGGTTGCGCGGGGTGGTACCTCCTCGGTCGAGGAAAATATCCTCTACCACCTGCTAATTGATTATAATTATGAATAAGTTCAACATCGTTTACAACACAATAATACAGTTTTTGGAAGAAACTCTTGGATAACGTCCTAACAAGCTGTAATTTTTTCAGTTTATTCTGCCCCGTGGTTTTTTTGTTATTGACCTTCAGACTGAGGGGTCAAAACTTTAGAAATGGATAGTAGTGCATTATTTATGGCCCTCTGAAATACCGCAGGAGCATGTACCAAACCAAAAGGCATTTTAAGAAACTCGTAATGCCCATCTGGTGTCACGAAGGCCGTTTTTGCTACAGAGTTGGGTTCTACTGCGATTTGATGGAATCCCTGATTACAGTCCAAAGAAGTAAAACAGAATTTACCGCACAATAAATTTAGATGCTCCTCTACGTTGGGCATAGGGTATATTTGTTTAATGGTCACTTTATTAAGAGCCCTAGAATCACCTAACCTAAAAGAGTGTCTTTCTTTTTGACTAATACAATGGTGCTGGCACAATCGGAATGTGACTCTCTTACAATACCTGAATCTACTAATTCTTCTACTTTATCTCGTACCAACTCTCTTTCTTTTAATGAAAGTCTGTATGGTCGATAACAAACAGGTTTGGATTCATCTCTTGGCTTAATTTCCAATGAGCAACCCTTAACGGTTCCTAACTCCGCTGAAGTTTCAGCAAAACAACTCCTCCACTTATTTAAAATATTCAAAACTTTATTTTATGTTTTTGAATCCAACTCTGTATTAATATCAATTTCATCTAGACAAAATGGCTCAAAACAAGTATCTTTAATCAAGCTCACCTTATAACTCTCCAGTGCCGTAGAATCGATATACCTACATCCTCGGTCAATTAGTTTCCCTCCTTCCAGGTCACTTCTTGATCACCCATGTTAGAAACTGGAACCACACCCTTGGGGCCGCGTAGTACCATGCCGGGAATGCAAATTAGATTCCGTCCTATCGGGAAACGCTTGTGGTCTAAAAGTGATACGCCTTTTGCGTTAATAACTGGGTGGCCAATTATCATCTCAAAATTGTCCATGTTTGCGATTGTCACCAGCGCTGAGGTTTCAATCTGGAAATCGTCGATTTCCAACACAAATTTGGTTGCCTTTTCAATATGTATGAGGGATCCTCCAAAAGATTTTAATGAATTTGACACAGGAAACACTTGAAGTTGAAGTTTCACGACAACAGTATTGTCGCGGTTCAAACTAACTAATGATAAGGGACTAAACGTGACAACGTTACCTTCGCTATTACGCTCTTTCCATGCAAACAGTTTCGGCGTAGGGATCAACCAGCACCCATAATGCTCTTGGACCCATTGCGTTGACAACGAGAGATTACTATTGATTTTTTCGATACAAAAAAAGGGATTCTCGCCGCTCCAGAGAATGTTTAAAAGACTAAAAATTTATTAACGCTTCCACTGTATTTTTTTCCTTTATAAGTTTCATCTAAAAGTGTAGTTAACACAATAAAGTAAATATTGTCAGTTTCTGAAGTGCAGTATTTTGTATTGGACCGCAGATTACCGTGGACAGCTGAGAAAATATTCAAGGCATCACGGAATCGCACATTTTGGTAGCAGAGCGTGGTTATTCTTCAGTGCTGACGACTTGGTGAAAAATTTGTGACTGTTTAAAGGCCTATTTGTGGCTAAGAAAAGCAGTCACCTATTTGTGGTGACATTGAAGAAAGAAAATAGAATATTGGTGAGTTCGTTCGAGTTTTAAAGGCTTGTAGTTTGCAATAATTGTTTTCTTTTGAATGAGTTAAAAGTAGAAATCTCGCTTATTTGGAGCTTTGTTAAATTTGAATAAAGCATATTTTATTGTCGATTGCTATAAAAACTCCCTAGGGGCGGCGGGGAAAACTTGTTGAAATAATTGTAGATTCTTTAAAATAAAATAATAAAAATATATTCGTCCAAGAAAAAATATTTAGGTATTGGTAAATTTTGAAATATTTAAAATGTCGAACGACAACGAAAATAAAGAAATAAATAACACAAGTTTTGAAATTTTAAAAAGGCAAAGCGTTTTTTTAAAGGGGAGTCTGGCTAGATTTGAAAATTATGTAAAAGATTATAAGTTAATGTCCCGTTTGCAAAAAATTGAAGCAAGTTATGATGAGTTTATGTCATTGCAGAGTCAAATAGAGTTAACTGATAGTAATCAAGAAATTGAAAGGTCTTATTATGAATCAAAGTTTTTCGAAGCGGTTGCAATCGCGAAAGGGCTCTTAGATGATGGAAGGATAAGGCTCTAGTTTAAACCCTACCTCCACTTACTGTAATATACTTCTATAGGTAACTGGTTCAGTTTTCATTTAATGCGCAATCTCATGCAGCTGCGACTTGTTGGAAGTAAAAGACATCAATCTCACTAAACAATTTTGTATTTATTTTATTCCTTGGTTGAAGGTATATACAACTATTGGTTCTGACACTAGTAAATGACATATATTCTTCATGTTCTGTTGTTACGAGATGTTATTGTTTTTGTATTTGTACTGATTTTCTTGGTTTTATAAAATGAAATACAGGACTATGCCTGAGAGAAAAGGGGATTTTCCCGCACTAAGACACCTAATTTGTGTAACTTTTGGTCATACTTGACCAACACTGTGCTGTTGTACTAAGAGACAAACACTCTATAATAGGTCCATGCCTAAGAAGAAGAAAAAGGGGCTCCTTCCCGCACTGATTACAGGACTATGCTTGAGAGAAAATGGGACTTGTCCCGCACTAAACAAGACCTAATTTGTGTCACTTTTGTTCATACTTGACCGACGCTTGTTCTGTTGTACCAAGGGGCACAGCAGCCTTTCTTTGTGGAATGTAGTCGACTACTGAAGTTCTCCTCACAGGAACTAAATTAAACTGAACTAGAACCTCCCTTCGGGGATAGGTGTGACCGTACTTGGCCAATTGCCGATCACTTTGTTATGACGCTTACGAATCATATCTAAGCAGTTGGTGAAGGGGTTGATATTTGTTGTCACGGTCACCGGCCATCTTTGAATTTACTAGAACTACACTTTTAGAACGTTACAGTAATAAAACTAAGAGATAAGAAATCTTCAAAGGAAACTAAGCCTTTGACGGTTGCCGACAACGTGCCGGTGCTTTAGAAGAACTAAATTAAAGGAAAGATTTTCTTTTGATATTGTAGCCGAAATGGTCTTTGTGTTTTGCCGATAACTGCGTGTTTTTATTCAAGCTAAATTTACAAGGGAGACAAGTTTGAGCTTGTTTTAGTTGAAGGGGATTGTATACCTGCTCGGGTATTGATATTTGTCTGGAAAAAAAATAGGGTTATAGACATTGAATGAACGGTTGGGTTTCCCCAACAGAAGATTACCATCGCAGTCAAGTTAATACGCAAAGAATCCCACACGTATCTACACCACAGACTAACTCATTATTAACATTACCTCCACTTTCGATACCAGATTTCGATGGATCTTATTATAAATGGTCAACCTTTTATGACACATTCGATTCAGTCATAAACAAAAACCCCAATTTGTCGAATGTCGAAAAATTTTATTATTTGCAAGCCCATTTGAAGGGTGAAGCTGCTTCAGTGTTGGAATCACTGACTGTAAATGCCGCAAATTATCCCGTGGTATTAAATTATTGTGTGATCGTGTCGAAAATAAAAAGATGGTTATAAGAGAACACACCAAACATATTTTTGATTTACCTCATGTAGTTAAATATTCACATACTTCTTTAAGGCATTTTTTGGACGAATTTTTGAAAAATTATAGGTCATTATAAAATTTAAATGAACCTGTACAATCTTGGGGTACAATTTTAATTTATTTATTGTTGTCAAAATTAGATATGCCTACCAAAAAAAAATGGGAAATTAAAGCAAAGGATGTAGTTTCTCCCTCTGTTGATAGTTTTATTGAGTTTTTGACTGAACGTTGTCAATTATTAGCTTCTGTTGATACCAAATTACCAAAAATAGAAAAGTAAATCAGAGGGTAAAGCGCATGTACATTTTTCTATGAAAAGGGACCCATGCATTGTTTGTAAGGGTCAACATTTGATTTATTATTGTAAAGAATTTTTGGAACGACCAGTGGCGTCTCGTTTTTTGGAAATTAAAAAATTAAAGGCTTGTACAAATTGCCTTAAAATTGGTCATTTTGTTAATGATTGTGAAATGAAACCTTGTCGAATTTGTAGTAAAAGGCATAATGTCTTTCTTAATTTTTCTAACTCTAAAGAGAACAAGGATAACTTGAATGAAAATAAACAAAACAATAAAGGTTCCAATTTATAACCTGAACCAAAGGTAATAATAATAACTTAAATTGTGAAAATAAAACGGATAATCAAAATACTGAAACAAATAAGGTTACTGTCACGCATGCTTATAATGGTGAACTTGTGCTGTTATCGACAGCATTAATAAATATACTGGATTCTGATGGAAATCCAGTGCTTGGTAGAGCTCTTTTAGATAACGGAAGTCAGAGTAATTTTATTACTAAAAATTTGCAAAATAAATTGAAATTAAAATCTAATAAAATAAACTTACCAGTTATAGGTATAAATTCAGTAGTCTCAAATATTTCAGAAATCGTTAGAACTAGAATAAGATCGCAGGCTAATAATCATCAGTTTGATTTGCAATTTTTGGTTCTTGAAAACATTACAGATAACATTCCGCAAAAGGAATTTAGTATACATGATTTGGATATTCCTAAAGATATAAGTTTAGCTGATCCAAACTTTAATCAACCTTCACAGATTGATGTATTGTTGGGTGCCACTATTTTTTATAATTTACTTTTAAAAGATCAAAAAAAATTGGGTAACAAAAAACCTGTTTTACAAAACACAAAATTTGGTTACATTATTTCTGGCTCTTTTTATAATTTTGCTGATCAAGCAAAAGGTTTTTGTCATTTTTCTAAAACTGATGACACTTTGCTTAAGCAATTAGAGTCATTTTGGCAAATAGAAGAATGTCCTTCGAAAAAGGTATTATATTCTAACAAGGAGCAAGAGTACGAAGATTTATTTTGTAATGCTACAGAACAAGATGAAAAGGGTAGATTTGTCGTTAGATTGCCAGTTCGGGATAATGTTGAGATATTCATGAATGCCATAAGAGCATAAAGTTGGATTTATTGGAAAAGCTTGAAATTACAAAAGCAAAAAGGAGTCCTGTCCTTACCTGTGTTAATGACGTCTTTAATCTTGAGCCTTATTTCATTTTTAATAATACAAATAATTAATTTGTTGTTCCTCTAACCCTATAATTTTCCCGCGTATTTCATCCAAACGCCATTACATTATTGACATTTCTCTTCTTTTTCTTACTAATTTGAGTTTGAAGCAGGATTTTAGTATGTGGGTTATTCCTGCTCACGTCAGATCACCACCGAATCCCTTCCTCCCACTTCGTATTTTATTTTGGTTTTTAATTTAGTGACATGTAAATCGTTATAGTCATGTTTTTGTTTTTTGTTTTCAATTAGTTTTGATTTTTAATTTTTAAAACTTGTAAATTTTATTGTAATTTTTTGGGTTGTTGGGTAAGTTATTTGGGAGTTTTTCTGTTTAGATGATTTAAGTATTTGTATCTTTAGGTCTGATGATGCCCAGATAAGGGCGAAACATATGTAACCAATCGTAAGGATTGTACTAATTAAACATATTGAGACTTTGACTTTGAGATTTTTTATCTGTAATGTTGAGAGTTTGGGAGAATCAAAAGGTATGGCTATAAAACGATTTCATAATTTAGAAAATAAATAATAATTGTCAAAATTGCCAGATATTAAAAAAAGTTATTGCCAGTTTATTGATGAATACCTATACAAAATGTCTATAAATTCATTTGATAACAACGATTTAGTTGTTGATGAATCGTTGTTAATACTTAGTAAAGCTACTAAGATTAGGTGCGGTTGATGCCTTATCAACGAAATTTTGAATTCTATGGCATTAAAGCTTACTTGGACTTTGATTTGATTTGATTAATCAATTACAGAATGACCAATAACATTATTACAAATCATGAAACAGTAAACAATTTGCAAATTAAATAATTTTAGTACTTCAAAATTTCCCTATTAGCAAGGATAATATAAACTTAACACCTACGTAAAAGTAAACTTATTGAAACGTACGCATCTAAAAAAATTAACTGATTGTGCAGGATATCTTACAAAATGGGACAGCCTAACCTCTGTATATTATATTATCAAATGTCATGTTTGGTTAAAACGTAGGTAGGAGTAAATTTAATAGTTATGAGACACTGATATTAGAAAATCGATATTTATAGACCTTTGATAACGTAGCATATAAATGGTACATTAAAAAAAAGTTACATGTCCCTACTTCGATACCTATACCTAAATTCTCAAAATAACTTCGGTTTAACCATCAGAACTGACCAAAAGTCCAAGTTTTTACTTCCGACTGGACTTTCGATTAAACCGGATGTTGAAATTGTTAGGTAGAGAATAAAAACTAGGATAGGGATATACAAGCGGTTTTTCTCTGCTCTGCACTATTTAAATGTTGCAGGCTGTCACGGAGCAAAACTGATCACTTCTCAAATATCAGTGTTTCATATCAGTAGTGTGTTATCGCCGGTTCTAGACCAATCCAAATCCAAAATCCAATTTCCCCCACTCTTCACCCCACCAAAATCCCCCCACTCTTCACCCCACCAAAATCCCCCCACTCTTCACACTACCAAAATCCCCCTACTCTTCACACTACCAAAATCCCCCCACTCTTCACCCCACCAAAATCCCCCCATTCTTCACCCCACCAAAATCCCCCCACTCTTCACACTACCAAAATCCCCCTACTCTTCACACTACCAAAATCCTCCCACTCTTCACCCCACCAAAATCCCCCCACTCTTCACACTACCAAAATCCCCCCACTCTTCACCCCACCAAAATCCACCCACTCTTCACACCACTCCTCTCCCCTCTCCGCTCCCCTCTCCGCTCCCCTCTCCGCTCCCCTCTCCGCTCCCCTCTCCCCACTCCTCTCCCCTCTCCTCTCACCGCTCCAAAAACAAAAACAAAAAACAGACGACAAAAACATTCTTCACACTACCAAATCCTACCACTCTTATATCAAATCCATTCCTCCTACCCGCCACACCACTTTTATTGCTATAAATTCTCAATATTTACAGTATTTAGCACAATTCACAACGATGTCTGTAGCAGTCCCTATTGATTATTCATGGGACGCAGAACGCGAAAGCTATAATCCACAAGAGTACATAGGAAACAATTTAATAATAATCAATCCACCTCCCAATCTATCTAAGAGTGCTAAAAAAAGTTTCGAACTCAACTGAGAAAGAAAGTTCAAGAATTGGAAGCAAAAAAGAAGAACTATGTCTTGCCCAACAGCAAATGTAATGTTTAGTCATGTAAGCGGAACGAAAACCTTGCAGGATTTCACTACAGATGAACTAGAAATGTTACCTTTGGAATATCTAATTAATTATGCAGATCCTTTGGAACTCTTGGATGTATGGGGAAAATTACCAATGTCTTATAAAGCAAGTTTTGATCTTCAAATTAAATTGCCATGTTTTATACATTACAATCGTCCTGACTGGAGCACACAATTCGATGGTCCTCCTGTATCTCAGAAATCATGTTTCATGTGCAATAGAAACTTAAGGTAGACTAATGTAGAGAAAAATATTGTTATTTTTGTTCAAATAAACCTGTATTTAATATATGTTTTATAAATGTCAAACAAATAATTAGAAGTATTATTCATTAATCCATGGATTTACAGCATCCAACCACTCTTCACCCAACAAATCCTCCCACTCAAAATCGTTAAACATCATTAAGCAAAGCTACACTCATTTCATCGTATTACAGCGCGTTACTTAAAAGGGTAAGTGCGGTTAAAACTCAAGTGTTGTACTAATTCGACCAATACACAGGTCAATACAGACCCCATATGTAGAGCGTTAGAAAGGACAACAATGTTTTTATTTGTAGCGTCACTATTGGAGTTATATTCTTAAAAGAGGGTGGGTTGGAATGTACACACCAAAGTACATCTCCTAACACTCCGTGCGCATGTCTAGCACGCTCGGTGTGCGCGTGGTACGCATTTTGGTCTACTGCGCGGCTAAAAAAAAAGGCGGCTAAAAAAAAAAGGCGGCTCAAAAAAAAAGTGTCGGCTCAAAAAAAAAAAAAAAGTTTTTTTATATTTTTCGTAACACTCTTATATCAAATCCAGCTCCAAAGGAGCTTCCCAAGGAGCTTTCAAAACTCCCCCCACTCCTCTCCACACTCCTTTACATCTGCGCAATACGGATGCGCATGGGCATGCCCCGCCCACACGGATTCTCTTTATATTATCTTTTCGTTCTTAAGTCTGCAGTCGCACCTTGTGCTCGACAGTTCTGCTTTCTCCTTGTTACCTATATATCCTCAGCGGTTAGATAGCGTTGATATTATATTAATCGTTTAGTTTGCAAAAACAGTATTGTGCAAAGTGTTGTGAAACCAGTTAAAATATCCCAAGAATTTTTACAAAGGAACTGTTTTTCTGCTTTTTTGTTCAGTTCTCAAGATGTATCAGTGCAGTGAATGCAACAAGAGTTTTACTCATCAATCTAACGTGCATAGACATAAAAGAGAATCGTGTGCCATGAGACCATCTTGTTCGCGAGAAAAAAGGAAGGCTAATACCCAGGTATGTGATGTATCCATGAAAAAAGCTAAAATAGAAGATATTAAAGAAGACAGACCTCCAATACCTAAACTTACTTTATCGCGATGTAAAGATTGTGATACTTGGTACGTGAAAAATAAACTTGCTGCGCATTTACGGTCAAACCTACATAAAAGTGCACTTAAAAGTGATGATAATGTAAAAATTTTAACTTCCGCGTTTAAAAACAGGATTGTGTCTTACATGTTGCTGCCATCGAAAAAGTATGTGGACATTGAAGAATTTTTTGATAAAGTACAACAAAAATTTGTAAGTTTACTTTCCGAACAGTTAGTTAAGCATAAAAGTGTTAAGATTAATGTAGAACTATTTGGACAATACATTTTACAAACCAAAGAGGCAATCGAAACTAAATCGTTTAACACAAAAAATAAGGTCATAACTTCAACAACAGATTTATCTGATATTTATAAACAATTTTTGTCTGAAATTAAAGAGAAGGTGTCAATATTCACAGAAAATGGATCAGGTTGGGCATTGGAAAAAATATTACATTTGGAGCTTAATATAAATAAATTTAATCCAATTAGAGCTTCATCGTATATACCATTACCAAAACAAGTTGCAAATAAACACGCTGTTATTAATATCAAAAATAATGATTCATATTGTTTTGCATGGAGTGTGATAAGTGCATTATTTCCAACTGAAAATCATGTTGACAGAACAAGTTCATATCCAAATCCTTTTGAGTATTTAAATTTTGAAGGAATAGAGTTTCCTGTGAAATTAAAGGATATACATAAATTTGAAACTCTTAATCAAATATCTATAAATGTTTATGGTTTAGAGAGTGTTTATGAAGATAATAAATTAAAATATGAAGTGGTTGGTCCTCTTCATTACACCAGTAAAAAACTTCCAGTACACATAAATTTGTTGTTGATAAGTGAATGTGAAAACAACCATTATTGTTGGATTAAGGACATGTCAAGATTAGTGTCATCTCAGATTAATAGAAGAGACCATAAACAATATTTTTGTGATGGTTGTTTAATTTATTTTACATCAATGAAAAGACTTGAAGAGCATCAATTAAATGATTGTAATCATTTGTTTACAAAAGTTCCTACCAACGACATTAAAATTAATAAGTACGGTCAGCATATACCAGAAAATATTTTACAGTTTGAAAATTTTCAAAAACAACTAAAAGTTCCATTTGTCATATACGCAGACTTTGAATGCTTTTTAAAACCTTTGCAGCATCAAGAACCGGGAAACGAACAGAATTCTTATACTTTAAATACATTTAAACACGAACCATACGCTTTTTGTTATTTCATTTAGTGCTCATATGATGATTCTTTGTCGGTATTAGATTCATATTTTGGTTTAGATGCAGCTGATGAATTTTGTAAACGAATTGAAGGTCATGTACATAGAATTTATAATGAACATCTTAAACCTGTAGTGAAAATGCTTCCTTTATCAGATGAGGAAGAGCTGGCTTATAAAAGTAGCACAATTTGTCATATTTGTAATAAAAAACTTGAAGAAAATGAAAAAGTAAGGGATCACGATCACTTAACTGGTAAATTTCGAAATGCAGCTCACAGTATCTGCAATCTAAATTTTAAAATTCCAAACTTTATACCAATCTTTTTTCATAATTTAACTGGTTATGATAGTCATTTATTTGTTAAACAATTGTGCTGTGAAGAAGATAATATTGATGTACTTGCACAAACCAAAGAAAAATATATTTCATTTTCAAAATCCATATTAGTTGACAAAGTAAAAGACAAGGATAATAAAGAAAAAAATATATTTATTAAAATGAGATTTTTAGATTCATTCCGTTTCGTTGGTTCCTCTTTGGAAAAGCTTGGTGAAAGCTTGGAACCAAATCAGTGCATTGAGATTAAAAAATATTTTGAAGATCATAACCAGTTTAATGAAATTCGAAAAAATGGTGTTTATCCGTATTCTTACGTTGATTCTTTCGAAAAATTACATGAAAATCAACTCCCAGCTATTGAACATTTTTATGATAAACTTAAAGATGAACCTATATGTCCATCGGATTACAACAGAGCAATTACCATTTGGAATTTATTTAATTGTCAAAATCTTATGGATTATACCAAAATTTATTTATTGTCAGATGTTCTCATATTAACAGATTTTTTTGAAGCTTTTCGAAATATATCTTTAAATAACTTTAAGCTAGATCCTGCACAGTATTACACATTACCAGGTTTAAGATCGGATTCAATGTTAAAAATGACTGATGTTAAATTAGAATTATTAACGGATATAGATATGATACATTTTTTAAAAAATAGTATAAGAGGTGGTGTCTGTCATTGCAGCGTTCGAAAAGCTGAAGCTAATAATCAATTCTTGGAAAATTATGATTCAAGCAAACCAAATTCATTTATAATGTATTTGGATGCCACTAACTTGTATGGACATAGTATGAGTCAATGTCTCCCCGTAAGTGATTTTTCTTGGTTGAACGATGAAGAAATTGAAGCCCTTGATGTGATGTCTATATCTAATGATGCTGAATTCGGGTTCGTTTTGGAAGTAGATTTAAAGTATCCTCAAAATTTACATGTAAAACACAACGAATTACCTTTTTTGGCTGAAAATATTTGTGCACCAGGTTCAAAACAAAAGAAATTAATATGTAATTTAAACCATAAAGAAAAATATGTTATTCATTACCGAAATCTGAAACAGGTGCTTCAAAATGGATTAAAATTAACTAAAATTCATAGAGTTATTAAATTTAAACAAGCTGCATTTCTTAAACCATACATCGATTTAAATACCGAAATGAGGAACAAATCTAAAAATAAGTTGGAAAAGGATACTTATAAATTATTTAATAATGCCATTTACGGTAAATCTTTAGAAAACATTGACAAGAGAGTTGTCATTAGATTAATCACACACTGGGAGAATATTGGTAAAAAACAAGGAGCGCAGACATTGATTGCTAAACCAAATTTTAAAAATCGTTTGGTCTTTAATGAAAACTTGGTTGCGATACAAATGGAAAGAGTAAAAGTGACTTACAATAAACCTGTTTATGTTGACTTCACAGTCTTGGAATTATCAAAAACCGTTTTATATGATTTTTATTATGGCTATATTAAAAGCAAGTATGGAGACGAAGCAATTTTGTTATACACGGATACAGACAGTTTGATCTTGCAAGTAGAGACTGAAAACTTTTATAAAGATATGCAATACAATTTAGAGAAATTTGACACTTCTAATTACAATGAAAACAATATACATAATTCAACTATAAACAAATCAGTATTAGGGCGAATGAAAGATGAGTTTGCGGGCAAACCAATTTCAAGTTTTTATGGTACGGGCGCAAAAGCCTACTGTGTAAATTTAGAGAATAAATCTGAAAAAAAGGCAAAGGGAGTTAAAAAATATGTTATAGAAAATTCCATTACTAAACAAGATTATAAAGATGTAGTTGAAAATTCTGAGATCAAATTTAGAAAAATGAATATTTTTCATTCAATTTTACATGACATGTTTACACAATTAAAAAATAAGGTTGCTTTGTCTCCAAAAGATGATAAACGCTATATAATTCCAGATTCTTTTAGAACTTTAGCTTGGGGGCACAAACATATAAGTATTTTGGAAGAGAAATCAAAGACTGATGATGATCTAGTTAATAATGTAATTGATATTCTAAAAGATTTAGTTCGTGACGAATATAAAACATAAGAACCCTGGAAAAATATTTTATTTTGAAAATGGCTCTGCTACCAGTAGGAGTTCTATTTCTATCAGCATTCGTTAACAATACTTTGTTCATACAAGTTGATCATAATGTTCGAGAAGCATTTATTTGTCTATCTGTTAATAATGTAAATAATGATAGTTGGCCTTCAACTGGAAAAGAATGAATATAAATTATGGTTTATTTACCCACAAAATAGATGATAATATTATAAATGATTCTACCATTGTACAGTATAAGTTAAGATTATATTATTTCAATAAAACTTCAATAGTGACACAGGAATGGAATCAGTTGTATAGAAAATCTTGTATAGAAGAAGAATGTACTTCAAATGTGTGTGTAGTATTATTAAGTATATTGTTAGTAGTGTTTATATGTTCAATAGGATATATATTATTCAAAGTATATTTGTATTATAAATAAAATTCAACAAAACATATATAATAATAAAGGTTTTTATTGATAACAATGCCTATAATTATATAACAACTTTACGTTTGCTAATGCACAATGCCATGGATTCACATTTTTTGTGAAAATAACACTCTGGAATTTTCTTAAATTTACTTAATTTTGGTTCTTGTCCAATGGGAATAGCGTATATGAAATCTTCATCCAAAAACATTTTTAAGAAGTTTATTTTTTCATTCCCTTTCACGTAAATTTTGGGCGATTGGTAAACTTCTAACACATGCTTTAAAATATCATCAATTTCATTAAGTTCTATATTTCCAAAATTCCATTCCAATCCATGATACTCTTCGGCCCATTTAACCATTTTGAGATCGAGAGCAGATAACATATTTTTTTGAAATGGTGATTTAAACAGATAATTTCAGCAACGAATCCCATCATAAATCGCTAATTCTTTTGGAATGTATCCAAAGGAACTGTTATATCCTTGAATGTCGATAAAAAGTTCTGTCTTACACTCATTCATGGTTAGTCGCTAAATGATGTTTAAATCTATAAGATTAGTGTTTAAATCCCCCCACCACTCTTGCTATCCCCACTACCACGCTTGCTTATTTAAGCACTCACCCACAGTTCTACAACCATTATTTCAAGCAAGCATCTGAAAATGTATCAACCAACAGGAAACCAACAAGAGTTTAGTAAGAAGCGCAATGCAGCTCTCGTCAATGAAACAATTTACTACATCAACAAATCCAAATCCAAATGGGTCAGCATTGGATTTTCCTTAGAGAGAAAATATATTCCTGTTGTTAAACTCTGTGGATACAAATGTAATCAAAATGTGACTTTTAATGAAGATCAATGGATTTCCTTCCTAAATAATCAAGGAATTATGATGAGCTTTATTTATTCCAACAACACCGGGTGGCAACCCATGAAGGGAAATGGTTATGAGATTCACTTTGTGTTTATTGAGGATGCAAGAATTATCAAGATTACACAAGATGGTGGTAATGAAGTATTCCTAGCTGGTGATACCATAAATGAATTAGTGAACTTGGCAAATTTAATCAAATATCGTTTTGATATCTTAAAAAACCAGGAATTTTCCAAATATTACAATATTTTAGTTAGTGGAATCTCTATGAAAAATGGCGATTTGTTAAAAAATGTATATGATGTTATTAAACCTATGGAAAATAGTTTAAATGTTTGTTGTGTTTTAGAATTATTAAACTTTTACTCAGATTGTGTTGTGGAGGATGTAGAATCATTCGCATGTAATGAATTTGTAAAGAGTTGTATTGAAAAATATAATTTTAAAATATATATTTCTTTTTATTCCTCCCACCTCCTAAATTAATATTTAAAGCTCTGAACTTACTTTAAGTCTGTACATTCTCCAACAAGATGTGGTTAGCATATGTTCGTGAACGAATAGCATATAACCTAACAAGTGCTATAGAGAATCGATCACAACACTTTAGTAATTTAGAATTTGATGCTGCCCATGAAGCCGAGTATGGATTCGAAAGATTCTATACGTATGAGGAATGTATGGATATGGCTAGAAAATATGAAAAAGCAGCAGAAGCCTGTAACATATATTTACATACTTCTGATTTAAAGTCTTTTCTGTACACGATGAAAGAAATGGGATTTGAGGAGCATTTGGATGAAGTAAAGAAGTTTTTGTCACCTGAAATTATTCAAGAAGTGTCTGAAACCTAATTTATAAGAAATAAAAAACTTTAATATATTTATTTGTTTTATTCAATCATTAAATAATTATTATATAAATTGTATACATTAGTAAGTGCACATATACATGGTGATTTAGAATGATAAAAACAATGAGCTTCTCCTTCTTGTAACGATGGATTTTCATCAAGTTCCATGACTGGTTTTAATGAATATTTTCGAATGTATTCGGATTTCTCTCTCCCTTTCACATAAACTTGATCCGCCTTTTCTGTTAGATTCTTGATTATTTCAGAAAATTTGTGAATTGGTGTATATCCTTCATTCCAAGGAATACAGTGATGATTTTTCATTAACCATACAGCTTGTTTATGTAAGTCAGGTGGTAGGTATTTTATATCAAATGGTGATTTAAAGATATAGTGGCATATTTTGTGTCCATCATAGGCAGCCAACTCTTTGGGAATAAACTTCTTATTTTCTATGTTAAATCCTTGCACATCGACAATTAATAACCTCATAATTTCAAAAGTGAGAATTGTTTAATCATAGATTTCTTGTCAGAATATTCTTGTAGTTGTTGTTTTAATTTTTTCAGCTCTTCTAAAAAGTAGGATACTCGAAATTCTAGATCTTCACCCATAATGGTAGGAAAGAATAGTAGAGCATTGATTTTATATAGTTTAGCGCTTTAAAGTTGTCTAACATTTTTGGTTAATGGATTGTAGCTAAATACTTTGTCATGCATAATGAGACAATAGGCAGATATTTTGTCTTTAAGATCATCATGTAATTCAAACTCAACTCTCATAACAATAGGTCCGGATTCAATTGTTTCTTTCTGATGTGAACAATCTATATATACGATAGGAGCATAAGTATTAAATTCCTTTGGAGAAAAAATGGGTTCAGGTGTTATTCCATAGTAAGATTTTTGAAATTGTGAAAACATTTCATATAATGATGCAAATTTATTTTTAGCAAAGTCTAAAAATAGATCGTTGTAGGGATATCTCTCAGAGTTTAAAAATACTTTGATGTTTCGTAATTTAACATTGGAAAATAGAGACATATCAGTTGTTGATTTATCCCTTAAGTCTTTTTGAAAAGCAATTGCTACATGACGTGGGGTATTAACTTTCGTAGATGTTTTGACAGGCCAATTATGACGATTCGTTTTTAATAATTCTGGGTATTCGATGAGTTCCCAACTCCGGAAAGCAATTATTATATCAGTATTCTTATTAATTATTTTAGATAATGCTAATTCTTGAGGAATAGCTACTGAAATGTGAGGTAAATTCCAAGTTAGCTTAGTAAGCTCAATTTTTGGATTTTCATCTGCAGTATTAATTGTGGCATTTTTGTCTGAATTATCTCGTACTAAAATAAGTTCTTGTTTGGCATTTAAAATAATTTTTTTGTAGTCTTCAAAAAACCCCATTAAGGATTAAAGCGGAATGCAAACATTAAATAATCCTGTCGTTGCATCAACAACTTGTGAAGATTCCATAGGAAACCAACCTGCGTTTTTAAGTCTATTACATTCATTTTTATTATATGACATGTATCCCTTTATTGTTGAAGTTAACCCAACGTCTCTAACTGAATCTATTGTAACACCGTTTAGTTGATAAAGCATTTCTTTAAAAAGGAATGCAATCCCATTGTTTATCAATTTTAATGTATTTGAGATAGCATTATTATCTTTTGTTAGTTTACCCTCTATGTAAAGAAAGCTTTCGGAAGGAAGAGTATACTTGTCTACTTCATGAACGGGTATTATAATTTCATCATTATTTCCCAATTTTGTAGGTAGGTATGGTTCATATCCATGAACTTCGGAATGCACAATTGAATTATCTATGAAAAGACCTTCTGCTACGTTAAGGATATCCATTATACTAAAACCTTTAAACCTAGAGATTTCAAAAAGCTTATATTTTCAGGTGTTATCCCTTGTGTGTTTCTCTTTCTACTAATCTTTGGTTTACGATGTTTAGTCTTCTTATAGTTTTTATTAATTTTTGTGGGTAAATTGAAGGTTTTTCTATTATAAAGGATAACCATTATACTTCTTTTATATGCAACCTTATAGTTACAGTTTCGTTTCGAAAATCAACAATATTTAAATCTTGGTCTATTACCTTTATTGTTATTTTATCTATTACTTTTACTGTAACAGGAAAATAAATAATATTTTGAGGACTTTCTATTATTTTAAATCCAGGGCTAACATTAGGGAAAAACTGATGAATAATGTGTACTGGCTTTCCGTTCAGATAGGAACCTTCTGCGATACTGCAGTCTATGCATAAAGAATTAACTTTTATAATCTCTGCTGAATTTTGCGATGTTCTTGGAACTCCATCACCAGATACAATGCCCTTATTAAAACCCAAAAGTTTTCCTATTGTTCCATCTTTAAAAATAATATCTGTAGTAGACTTTATTGTTGATTTTAATGTGTTGTTATTTGCATAGAGGTGAAACGAAATATTTCTTTTTTGGAATTCAGTCTGTAAATATTTATTAACATCGTCCATTTCATAACTTCCCGTAGGAATTGTTAAAAATTCATTATTTTTTCCAAAATATACTTTATTATTACTTTTATCAATATTTGGTATTGCATTAAAAGTTTCAAAGTTGGTAAGTCCTACAACGTAGGAAGTGTTAGGATCTAAGTAAATAGGTGGATGGAAATCTGCTTGAAGTATAGCTGAATTTGCGGAAAGAGCTATAGTAAACGACATGATGGTCGTAATAAGAATAAAATGGAAACACAATTACGCATTATTATAAATAAACTGTAAGGATAACTGTCCACAAGTTGAGGTATTAAAAGATTGATATTTATCATAGTTATATTTAATATTTTGGTTGCTACCATCGCGATAGAAATAAGTTATAACTTCATTAGGTGGTCGTAAATTTCCAAAACTATCAAAGTAAATTATGTTATTATTATTTTTAACATACGCTGTCCAGTGAGTGCCTTCCCCCATATCGTCATCTAAATTTATAATACCTGTTTCATATTTTTTTATTTTTTTGGGTAACTTATTTCTCATAAAGACACCTCTACAATGTGGCAACTTTAATATTTTCGCATACTTTAATAAATCTATATTTGTCAAAGGTCGGCGAGGTAGCAAATTTAACAGTTTTTTGAATATGGTTTTAAATATAGACCACACCCTTGCTTACATGGTTTTAAATAAAGACCTTTTCCAATTGATATTTTTTCCATTTCTTTGTTGTGTCTTGTTTGTTCTTCTAACTTCTTCTGTGCATTTTTGGCAGAATTTACTGCTTGCGGAATGCCAGCAGCGCCCCCGCTTAGGGCTCCTAGAGCAGATAATCCAGCAAAAATTGGTATTAAAGGTAAAATTCCACCAGTTTTTGGAATTGGAATAATTCTTTGTTTAGGTTCTTTTATTTTTAATTTTTTAATCGATGATAAAGCTGTGCTGGCAGCATTTCTTATATTAGCAAACTTTTTTCCAACCAGCTCTTCACGTGCTTTTCTTACACCTTGGTTAAAGGATATTTGACCTCCTTTCTTGCGTTTTTGTTTTCTTTTTCTTATTCCCATACCGAGTTTTGTTTTTGCTTTCATGATTCCGGTCACAGCCAAGGATGACAGGTTTTCGCCTAGATTTGAATCTGAAGCTTTAAATCTATTAAATGCCTTTTTAGCTAATACTTTATCTGCCTCGTTTCTGTTTTTTAAATCGGAATATTCCGAATATGCTATATCGTGCTCTTTGCAAGCTTCGTCTAATAAATTAATTCCCTTATCACCTCAGACAAGCCTTTTATTTAACTTTGTACCAGGCCCACAAAAGTTATAAGAAGGAATATGGAGCTCTACTGGTAATTTATTAATAAGAGTATTTAATAAACCACTACCTTTTCTCTGTCCTTCCACGCAGTGAATGACATTATTATGTCTAATCATTATATATAAATGATTTAAAAACGCAAATAACCTTACTTAAATAGCGATGTTCAAACAATGAAGATCAAAAAACAAGATTTTTCTTTACCGATAAAAAATTTTGATTTATGTCATGATAATTATCGAAAACATGGACAATTATTTGGTGGAAACTGTAAAAGATGTTTAATAGTAGGACCATCGGGTTGTGGGAAGACAAATGTTATGATTTCTCTTATAACACACCGTAATGGATTAAGATTTGAAAACATATATGTGTACTCAAAATCCTTATATCAATCAAAATATGAATATCTAAAAAGGCTTTTTGCTCCACTAAAGTTTATTGGTTATTTTGAATCATCGAACGCTGAGGATATTGTTTCACCCACTGAAATAAAAGCAAATTCATTGATTGTATTTGATGATATAGTATGCACTGATCAAAGTCTTATGAGGGATTATTTTTGTTTCGGACGTCATAAAAATACAGATTGTTTTTATTTGTGTCAAACATATTCATCAATCCCTAAACAACTTATACGTGATAATGCCAACCTCTTGGTAATTTTTCAACAGGATGCTACAAACTTGAAACATATATATGATGATCATGTAAATGGTGACATGAGCTTTCAAGAGTTTAAAAACTTGTGTTCAATGTGTTGGAAACATAAATATGACTTTGTCGTTATTGATAAAGACTGTGAATTTAATGGTGGCCGCTATAGAAAAGGATTTGATAATTTTATTTCCACTAGTGTGTTACTATTGTTGTTCATTTTTGTAAAATATTTATGCATGATATTATATTGTTACTTTTTACACTGTTTATTGTTTACTGGCACAAATAAATAAATATATTATTATTATTATTATTATTATATAACTCTCTGACAAAACGATAATTTTCTAGTATACAACCTACCTTTTGTAAAGATGGACGAAAATACAGCGAAAGGGTTGGTAAAAACTAGACAAGCCGTTAGACAAAAGTATAAAGCTTTAAAATCAGATTTATCTGATAAAGAAATTCGTATGGAAAAAGAATTTACACCAATAACTCAACCTTTGCATGAGTTAATTCAGACAATTAAAACAGAACCGTTCATTAAAAAAGAAATATATTCACCACAATTAGTTTCGACCCCAAAATTTCAATTTCCTACGCCAGAGATCAATCAAAGGAAATCAAATGCATATAGTAAATATCTTCCAACACACATGCCCTCACTTTTAGGAGATGAAGAAGTATTTTTTGAAGATTCGCAACAGTCAGGAGAATCAAGCCCTGAAACAACAATTGAACCAACTATAGGCGAGTTGCGACAAGATGTTTTAGAATTAACAAGAACACCTGCTTATGAAGAATATTTGGAAGCATATCATTCACTTCTAAGACCTTTCGTGGATGGGCTAATAAAAGACACGGAAGGCAAATTTGATAACAAATATGGTTTTAGACATGATGTTGATGCAGATAAATATAAGATTGCTAATTCTGTGGTGGATTTCATAGGAAAAGATTTTAAAGTTGAAGGAGTTAGGTATGAGGGAACACCTGGATTGTATGAGCTTCTTTTTAAAAAAGAACCTGTTGGTTATACATCAAATGAAATGGAAAATTATATGGATGTTTTGAATAGGACAAATGCATATAGACGAAATTTTGATCCTGATAGTCAAATTCAAAGTTCAACCGACATTAAATACTTGACAATAGTTAAACCTTACTTATTACAAAAAGGTATATTAAAGCGTGGAAGCACAACAGAGACAGGTTATCGTGCAATACTACCAAGTACTTCGCGTTTGTTACCTCCACAAAGACCGCGTTCTATAAGAAATCTGTCTACAAAAAGTGGAAAGGGGGGAGCTATGTTAAATCTATCAAGACAAAAAATGGATTACGTTTATTATGACGATCCAAACGAAATCATAGATAGATTGAAATTGTTGATGTCATCGCAAATGGCTGGACATACTGGTCATCAAAATGAAATAATATCGATTTTAGAAGAACTAAGAGAAGCAAAAATAATTAAATAAATACTAATTCTCACATGTTTATTCCTTATTCTACCGCTGGCAACAACCATGTCTATTGACAAGTTTGGTTCCCACATCTTTGGCAAAGATAATAAAGAACATAACATTATAAAATTTGTTGACCTTAGTGCTGTTAAACTATATTATAATTTGGTATTACCTTTTATGGGAAATTACTCTCTGTCCGATAGAGTTTACCATTTATTACAAGACAAACGAATTACATATGTTTTTCCTATGGAATCTGCTACTATAATTTCTGGAGAATACCCGAAAAAATATGTTTTCTTAAAAATTAATGGAAAAAAGATCACCGACCCTGTAGGTATTCGGTTAAAAAAAGGGGATATTCTTTCTTTTCATCGTCCTGAAGGTAGTCATTTAGAAGATTTTTATGGCGAATTGTTAATAAAATGTCCTGTAGAAGTAACAAACTAAACATTTAGAAGTCATGAGTAAACAAACCAACATCAAGGAAGATCTAGTCAACGAGTTACATAAACCTGCTTGAAAAAATTTTAGACGACGACGGGTTATAATTAAAAATTTAAACGATTTATGGCAAGCTGATTTGGTGGAAATGATACCTTATGCAAAACTAAATAAAGGATATAGATATATTTTAGTTGTTATAAACACATTTTCCAAATATGTTTGGGTTCAACCTGTTAAAAGAAAAACTGCTGAGGAAGTAACTTTAGCTATGGAAAAAATTTTAAAGCTTGCGAAAACGCCTCCAACTAACATACATACAGATCAAGGAAGAGAATTTTTCAACAAAAACTTTAATAAATTAATGGAAAAATATAACATTAATCACTACAGTACATTTTCCACAGTCAAAGCAAGTATTGTTGAAAGGGTCAACAGAACTTTAAAAACTCTCATGTGGAAACAATTTAGCTTGCAAGGCAATTATAAATGGTTGGATATCCTAAATAATATTGTTTTTAAGTATAATACAACTAAACATAGAACAACAGGATTAAAACCTATTGATATAAATGAAGAAAATGAAAAAGATGTTCTAAAATCAACTTATAATAATATAAAAACAATTGACCCCAGAAAATCAAAATTTAAACAAGGGGATTATGTTAGGGTTAGTAAATACAGGGAGGCTTTTCAAAAGGGATATACACCAAACTGGTCAAATGAAATTTTTCAAATTAAAGAAATTAAATTAAGCAACCCAAGAACATATTTGCTGACAGATGACAAAAATGAAATAATTTTAGGTAGTTTTTATGAACCGGAGTTGCAGAAAGTCAAACATTCAAACGTGTATCTCGTGGAAAAGGTGCTAAGAAGAAAAGGAAACAAAGTTTATGTTAAATGGTTGGGAATGGATAAATCACACAATTCTTGGATATTAAAAAAAGATGTAATATAATAAAATAAAAAACTTTATATTTAACAACATGGTTTTATTTACTTCTGATATATCTATATTAAATTCATGTCACTTATGTACAACAATATCACTAGAGCTTGATCAGCACTGTCATTTTTCTTCACAAGAATCTTTTCCTTAGTCTCTTTTAAAACAATTGAGAAATAGAATCTTCTGCAAAGAGGACAATGTGCGTTTGTTTTCGTCCACTCTGTTAAACACTTTATACAAAATTTGTGTTTGCATGAATTGGGTGTGCAAATTTCTTCTCTTCTCATGGAATATAAACAAACAGGGCATCTGCTTCTGTCTTCTTGTTTAAGCTTTTTCACCGATTTTCTGCAACCAACCAGCTTTCGTTTTTGAATCATATTTCTAGCAACTAATGTTTCAGAAACCGTGTGCGTATAAATTTATAGATATTCCCCCACTCAAGTCAAGCCCCATGGGTGAGGTGGGAGGATATGAGCTTGAATTGGTTGTAATACAACAAAAATTATTTAAAACATTCATTGTATATTTTATTTCTGTAATTTTCATCCAAAACATCCTTCAAAAGATTCTCAGCATATTGAAGTCTATTTTGAAAGCGGTAGCGATCCAACACATACTGCTCATAATCATTCTGGCGTGCTGCTTTGTAAGCAAACTTCCATGCAAACAATACATGGATTTTATTCATATTTTCGTTAAATGTAACCTTCTTCATAGTGTTTCTCTAAAATTACAAGCTTTATTCCCTCCTTTTATATCGCAGCATCGAAGTGTGTGCTCCAGCAATGTAAAACTATTATACAATTATAAGAATTGTTCTAAAGTTGTTTTTTCAATTTTATGGTTTGTGATTTTCTGCACATCCGGTTTGTTACACATTACACAGACGTCTGATAAAATAATCATATGTAGAACTTGCTCACATACTTTACATTTAATTTCATCTTTACAACAATCCATGGCACGCTTATAATGGGTGTTCACATGTATGTGTTTACCACGTTGTTGTTCTATGGCTAATAAAAAGTAACACTCGTGACACAGACTGTACATGCCACCTGCCATGGATGTGATTAATATGTATGCTTGCATTAGGCACACTTCACGTTTTAAATAGTTCTCTTTCATAGCTTCTGAAGCGTTAATTTTTTTAATTTCACTAACCCTTCTTCTCCACAACCACTTCCCAGAACTTCTTCCTCGGTGCCGGAGTCATCTTCATCTTCATCCTCATCATCGTAATTGTGGCGGTCAACATCCACAAGAGTATTAAGTCTATCCTCGGCTATACAACCAGTAGTTTTTTGAAAATAATTTTTTTCTTCCTTATGAATGGATTCCGTTTCTTCCCGTTGCGCATTTAATGGAGCACCATTATAAATATACAATTTCGATTGTAAATCCATTGTTTACTTTATTCTGACTTTAGTATGACACTGTATTACTTCAGAACTAATATCGTTTAACTGAAATTTTCAACCTTTTATGCTACAACCCCTTCTCTCCTATCCCGAGGGGAGCGGAGAGGGGAGAGGCGTGGTGTGAAGAGTGGGGGGATTTTGGTGGGGTGAAGAGTGGGGGGATTTTGGTGGGGTGAAGAGTGGGGGGGTTTTGGTAGTGTGAAGAGTAGGGGGATTTTGGTAGTGTGAAGAGTGGGGGGATTTTGGTGGGGTGAAGAGTGGGGGGATTTTGGTGGGGTGAAGAGTGGGGGGATTTTGGTGGGGTGAAGAGTGGGGGGATTTTGGTAGTGTGAAGAGTAGGGGGATTTTGGTAGTGTGAAGAGTGGGGGGATTTTGGTGGGGTGAAGAGTGGGGGGGTTTTGGTAGTGTGAAGAGTAGGGGGATTTTGGTAGTGTGAAGAGTGGGGGGATTTTGGTGGGGTGAAGAGTGGGGGGATTTTGGTGGGGTGAAGAGTGGGGGGAATTGGATTTTGGATTTGGATTGGTCCAGAACCGGCGATAACACACTACTCATATCATAAATACAGAATACTTTTAGAATCTTAAGTAGAATTTAAACATAAAATCGTATACAGAATATCCCATTTAAACTGTAAAATCAATCGATTTAATAAAAAGGAAATTTCACGATGCTTTTGTACGTTCGACGAGCAACTGTCAAACCCGTAAAAACACTAAATTAAACAGTGGTTTCCATATGCTTTAGAAGCAACTGCAAAACTAATCCCTTTAATGAATTAAATATAACTATGCCTCATGGTCATGTCCTATATAAAGGCTCTACGAGCAATTGTGGAAAATTAGCTAAAAAGCCGGGTAGAAACCTGAATAGGAAATGCACCCCCCCCCCCCCCCCCGCCCCTAAGGCAAATTTGAAATAATACCACTGGTGAGATCCTAAATTCTTTAGAAACAACGGGGAAACCGGTTTATTAACTAAAAAATTTAAAAATGTCAGACATTAAATCTTAAAAATACATGATTCACCTATATATGTAAATACGTAAACACAAAGGACAAGCGTTGACGAGCAGTAACTTTCAAATGAAGGTTTTTTCTTTTATTTTTCTCTGGTTTTTTCAAACCTATTTGGCCACTGACCAGAGAGGTTATCAGAGAAGCCGAGGTTGGCTTGTGACATTCCCCACTTGCACGAAAAAACAGTAACTCTTTATATAACTTTAAAAATAAACATTCCATTTTTAACCAATCATTAAAATGTTCTTTTACGTAAAAAAATACCAATTTTAATTTACTAAAGCCGATGTCGGTACCTATGTTGATATATATATATATATATATATACATATATATATATGAATACGAGATACACAAAGAGATATGGGTCCCTAATTAGGTCATTAAATATTGGAACATTTACTTACTTTAATAACAACTTACCGAAAAAGTTTTTGTGTAAACTGGTTCAAGCCCCATTCCGTTAATAACTTCCGATAGGCCATTCACTATGCGTTGCTACCTGTTAAAATCGTCTTAATCCACAACCTGCCACATTGCCACTATGCAAAATAAAACACAAGTCGGACGCCAACGTATACCGAACGCTCACTTAGCTCACCGAAGTTGCACGAAGCGAGTCGAATGGGCCAGAGATGACTTGTGGCAATTAGAGATGGCTCCATCGGGCCTAAAACCCATCGGGCCTAAAGTTCAACTGGCCTAAACCCGAGTGTATCCGGCGGGCGTTCGGTTCAGCTCGTATGGCATAATCCGTTTTACACCCATTTGGCCTAAATCTTGACGTGCAGCGGTGCAGCAAACTATTTTGCAACGAATACTAATTAAATTAATACAGGCTATTTTGGATTTTGGTTAGAATTTAGAATGGCTGAACAGCTGATCGTAGACGAAATTTCAAATTATCGTCGTCCCACAAAAGAGTGTGTACTAATTTATTTGCACCTTTCTCAGTATTTTATGGATAATAAGTTGTTTTTCTTATTTTGTTTAATTAGCTTACGTTTTAAGAATAGTTTTTAGTGGTTTAATTAATGGTGAATACTATTAACTGTTTTATTGATTTTTTTGGGATAAAACGAAGAGGTCAGGTCTATTTGTAGTGCGTTTTTACTTCATTTTCATCAGTTTCCGAGTACCTAATATTTTATTACTTTAAAATTGCATTTAAGTACTTGACTATAAGTGTTTTTAGAGGTTGAACTTATTAAATAGGTAATCAAAAACTAAACTTTAGCAGTTAATACTTATGTCATACAGGACACATCTGTGGAAGAACTAAAAGAAACTGCTATTATTAGTTATTTCACTTATTTCCAGGAGAAAATCGCCGAACAATTCTAGTATTTTCTAGCATCTTATGCAACTGGATACTTTGGAAAATTGTTGCCACAGTACTAACTCCGAAGCGAAGAACTTTTACTGTCAGCGTACCTCATATCGTACGGTTTTATAATGGGTAGTTCTTTGCTTTTTAAGTGTGAAATGATCTAGAATTGTAATTATAATTTGTGTGATAATCTAAAAAATACAAGACACTTCTTTTTGCTTTCCTGCTCTTTCATACATCCAAAGAAAATAACAAGGGTTTGCATACATCATGTAAAAATCATGTTTGTCAAGAAATCCTAACCTAACAAAATTTTAAAATAGGCGGGAGATTTAAAATGGTTACATTACCATTTTGAAAAATGCTCGTAATTTTTAACTGCTACAGCAGTTATTTTGCTGCTTTAGCGGTTGCTAGACATCCATTTTACCTTTGTATAACTTTATATCAATTTTGAAATACCCGGTTTTATCCGCATGACAATTTTACTCGCATAACAGTTAAAAAAACGATTTTCGGGTACCTAACTACCCGCAAATCGGCAACACTGAATCATTGACTTCTTTTACTAAACCGTTTTTACTACTGTTCTTTTTTATATAACTTATAATCCTCTCCTTGCTCCTAGCAACTTTTTAGTAGGCCTTCAAACATGGATTTATTAAGAATCCATGCCTTCAAAGGTGTCCTACTACCCATAGGCAGCCACCTACATAAAGACATGTAACAACGGTTGTCTGTGCGTAGTACTAAAAGAACACTAAACATTTAAAATAAAAAATTTCAAATAAAACAATGTGTATTATTTATTATTTGCATTTAGCACTGCTTTTCAGGCGTGACCCGTAAAACTTTAAAGTTGTATATCTCTGTTCTACTTATGAGACCCATGGTAAGGTCAGGTTTGTTAACAGTCCTACTAGGAATATTTTGGTAAAGATTTTTTTTTTGTAATTTACGATAAAAGTTGAATTTTTGAATTAACCCACCTTATTAATTAACACGCTTAGCTATTTTTTTCTTATTTTTTCTAAACAAATTGTAGGTACATCATTTTGTCGACAATTCTTAAATTTTAAGAGAAAAAATATTTGATTTGAAAATTGAATTGAAAATTATTGAAGTTAGTGTAATTTTCTTTGTATGCTTTGTAATTGTAATACTGTTGTAATCACAACACACAAATGAGATCTCAAACAAATAATAGGTCACTTCAGATCTTTAAAAAGACGCTGATGCTAGGGAAGCTGCTTGAGACAAATCTAACCAGCAACTAATCCGAAATAAAATTTGGCGCCAATATCCGAGAATAAAATAATCAATATCACTTGCCAGTCTTGCCACTGCGTCACTACATACTAAACCGAATAATTGTTTCCATACAACACTTACACGAGTACAATAAAGAAAGTATGCGTATTCCATTCTTATTTGTCAACTTCTCGAGTGTTAGGCCAATTGCAGAATCCGATTCGATACGAAGTGAGCTTCGGGATTAGGCCAGATGAACTTTAGGCCATTTGTGGCTATCCCGGTAATTATAGGGGAGAATTACCACAAGTAATCCGATTATTAACGATTATTATTATTTTTTAATAACACTAAGACAATAATGGCAAGAAGTCCATCACCTGCACTAATTAAACGACTTTATAATGGTTAGTTATAATTATTAGCAACAAGCCATTATTTACGGTAAATAAACGATTTTCTAGCCCTAAATAAAAAATTACTTGTGACAATTAGAAACATGTTAGCAACACAGTTTAATTGGCCGGTTTTTCTCAGTGTACATATGAAAATATATCCTCAGTCCTCTCCGAAAATTTCTTTGTCGAGGTTATCCTCGTTCGGCGAGAATGTTTGGACGTAGATTAAATAATTTTCCGAACATACCTATCATTAACTAGGTATAAGTAAAGGTACACCATTATGGTATTTCGAATGAAAATATACTTAACACAGCACAACCACAGTTCTCTGCAAATTAGGTCACTACACCTGTTGGTAATCTCTTAATTACGCAGTACGTACTGGTGGGACCAAAAGGCTGATCCGATACAATAGCTAAGGAAAAAAGAGGTGTGTTTGCACAAGTACAAGGTTGCCTACAAATTTTGGCATGAGGGTCAATAAATAATAAATGCCTAATGCACAATGTTGTGCGGGTCCAGAATGTTTTAATTTTATTTCTGCACTTGAGTTAATTCACCCTAAAAGATCAATTTACAGTATTGTATTCATTGTTGAATTTAGCATTTCTTAAGAATATTACCTTTATCAGTGCGTATACTTTAAGAACTACGTAACGACTGGCCCTAGAAAAAAAATCCTTTTCTTGTAGCACGTTTCTCCCATTTTAATTGTATATAGTAGATTTTGATTAATTGTAAGCTAAAATAAAATACTAATTAATAACTGATTACTAATTCTAAGTAACGAAGCGAATACTTTGTTTTTTTCTAAGGCTACAGTGTCTGCAAGTCCAGAGAATCTTCCGTTTCTTTTCTTCTTACTTCCTAATATGTTTGCCATTTCAAAACATCGCGTTTACATTTGGGAACAACCAAAATATAATTATGTAGAGGCCGAGTTTTGAACGGCGCACATTCGGGCTGACGTCGAATGCTTTGATTGGTCTTTTGACACATGGAGTTCCAATTGTGAGAGACAAGAACTTCATGTCGTGGGAGGTTTTTGGGGTGAATTTAAGAAAGGACAAGATGGTTGTGGGGGACAGTCTTGGCAAGAGAGGGCCGTTAGTTATAACTCTCGTTTTATAGAAAATGTTAATTCATGAATTTATTATTATTACATAATCCCTTTTATTTAAAGCTTTGCAGTATAAAGTCTCCTGTGGACTAATGTAAATTTTGTAAAAATAAGTATTTAAAGGTAATATTATTACGTAATTATACCCCTATTTTAAATCTGCCGTATTATGTTTTTTGATTACTGATGAATATAAAATTGTATATTTTTTTTTTGGTACCATGCGGCTTATCAAGTGAATATTGACTTAATAGAGTGCGTATAAAACTATTTTGGTAAGTTTTGTATCATTTTTCTTTAGGGCGTAGCGAAAAGGATCATGATTTTTTTGTATCTACCCTCGTTGCGTTACCTGATGGTTTACCTTATATGTTTTATTAGGCTGTTTGTAGCAGGGTGTATATTTAATATTTACTAAACTGTACTTGCCAAAATGGTACTAAAAATATTTGATAACCTTTCATACTGTAATTTAATTTAAGTATCTACTACCCATATGTTCACGTAGGTAACATATTTTATAACCAAATCCTTTTAGCTGTCGACAAGCTTTTCTTAAATAAGAATAAATATATTTTATTTTGGGGAATAGTTTTGTTTTATTGCCTGCTAAAACACATGCAAAGAATTTTATAACATTTTTTTAAAATCAAATATCAGCTTAAGTTCTGAGTTTATTAAGCTGTAAGGGTATTTTTATTTAGCAAAAACTCAGTGGCGCCCTAGTGCCTTGGAAAACAAAGAAGAGGAAAAGGGAAAATTAAAAAACCTACGGCCCATAAATGCTCCTTGCGAAAAGCTGCCGCGCACTTGTAGCACTTCTGGGTAATTAAATTTATCAATTTAATCCCAGAACGCTGCAACTCCGCCACTGGCTACTTAAGTCAGTACAACAAAACAGAACACCACTGACGGCAGAAAACCATTGACCGGGGGTTGCATCCACCATGAAACATCCTTTCAACTGTCGAAAATTATTGCGTTACCGGGAAAAAACCCTTTAATACAACAGTACAAATCACTCTAAGAAATTCGGGGACAATAAAAGCTTTGCTTACCTCATCCCCATTGGAGGGTTACCAAAATGAAAAAACGACCATCGGCCACATTGTGACTTTTGCCACAATCACAAACTAGTAGATTCAATCTATAAAACGAGGGTTATAACTAACGGCCCTCTCTTGCCAAGACTGTCCCCAACAACCACCTTGTCCTTTCTTAAATTCACCCCAAAAACCTCCCACGACATGAAGTTCTTGTCCCTCACAATTGGAACTCCATGTGTCAAAAGACCAATCAAAGCATTCGACGTCAGCCCGAATGTTGTTCCCAAATGTAAACGCGATGTTTTGAAATGGCAAACATATTAGGCAGTAAGAAGAAAAGAAACGGAAGATTCTGTGGACTTGCCGACACTGTAGCCTTAGAAAAAAACAAAGTATTCGCTTCGTTAATTAGAATTAGTAATCAGTTATTAATTAGTATTTTATTTTAGCTTACAAAATTAATCAAAATCTACTATATACAATTAAAATGGGAGAAACGTGCTACAAGAAAAGGAATTTTTTTCTAGGGCCAGTCGTTACGTAGTTCTTAAAGTATACGCAATGATAAAGGTAATATTCTTAAGAAATGCTAAATTCAACAATGAATACAATACTGTAAATTGATCTTTAGGGTGAATTAACTCAAGTGCAGAAATAAAATTAAAACATTCTGGACCCGCACAACATTGCGGGGTTGAACCGTATAGAACAAAAAAAAAGGATGCCAAAATGCATAACCTACATCCTTGTAAACATGAATGCTTCTTACTTGTGTAAGAAATTAATAACTTAATAAAATAAGATTTTATGAGATATTTAGTGTTTGTCCTAAAGTAATGTCAAAATTTTCTACAAACTCACCTTCACCATCTTGTCAAGAAAACCAAATGCACTAAAAAGTAATTTCAAAAACAATGTAGCATTTCAAATGCTACACTGTAGAGGTAACATTAGTAAGGAACGGAAAAATCATACGAGCCCGTGGCAAGGTTATGGGAGGCGTGAAAATATTTTTGTGTAATAAATGTAAAATGAAAACAAATCTTTTATTACAATTTACTGGCATTACATGATATAATTAACATTTTTTCAAAGTTCGCTTCAGTAAAACACGTTCGTTTATAATCAAGAATTTCTCTAAGTCTAGAAAAGCTTCTTTCGACATCACAACTTGTAACAGGAGCGAAACGGAAATGATTATACAAGTCAGTATTTTAAGTTTTCAATGTTTCAAAAACATGTTATTTCTGAAAATCCTGGATTTCTTTCTAAGATTTTTGGTATATACACTTTTAATTTTTCATCAGTTTCGATAGGACATATTTTGAGCTTGTCTATGGTTATCTGAAATAAATTAAAAGAAGCAAAAGGGGAAGGTTTTGTGTCTACAACTGTTCAATTATACCTGGAAGATATCCAAAATTTTCAGAAATAAACTTTAAATGATTTTTAAGCCTCAGTGCACTTATAACTTCTTTACTTCTTGTTACACTCAAAGCATCATCTTTTAGACTGTCTATAACATTTTTAACTCAGTCGTAATTTGTATGGTAATATATAACGGCTGATAACCATGTTCCCCACCTTGTAATAACAGGTTGTGGGGGCAATGGGACATTAGGACACATTTCCTTAAATCTGTTTATTCGCGCTGGTGATTTAAGAAAAACTTTTTTTACCTCACTAACCAAAGTATCAATAACTGGATAGAAGTCACGTATCAGTTCACATATTCTATGCAAGGCATGAGCTAGACATGTAAAGTGAATCAAATGTGGAAAATGTTCTTTTAACTGTCTTCCTGCTTTTAGCAAATATGCCGCACTATCCGAAAGCAGCAAATCAACGTTTTCAGTAATATTCGTATCTGGAAAGAGCGACCTGATATGCAACTTGAGTTAGTGTCTCACTATTGGTTTTAGCCAGAAATTTACTGTTGACTACATATGAGTTTTCCGCTTCCATGGGATTTAAAGGCCCAACTATAATATTAGCAACGTATCGGCCCTTGATGTCGGTGGTTTCATCGATGCAAAACCACAACTTTTTTCCTTCAATATTGTGACGTATTTTGTCAATAGTTTTTGAGTATACCTTATCCATATTTTTACGAAGAGTAGATTCGTCTGGTACTCTGTGGTGGCAGTATTTTTGTAAAAATTCCTTCAGATGTATTATTTATTTGATGGAGAGGAATGTCAGCTGCAACAAAGGCTTTACACAAATCCATGCAAAACTGCGTGTATTACATCAGGTTCTCTAGATGCGGATGGCCCCGGATGAGATTGCATCTTCTCTAAATGCTTTGGACCTTTGACATGTCGCTCGATGTGATTTCGTTGGGTACAAATAAATTCAGAGTTACACACTCTACACCAAACACCTTGTTCCCGTTCAAATAAGATAGTGGAATATGGAAGCATCCACTCCAACTTACGTTTTTAACTTGTACTCATTGCGGCTATTGTAAATGGTCACAGATAATATTGAACAAAATAATTTCAGTACACCACTAACTTGTTTACACTGAAACTGAACAAAAAAATAAGTGATATCTCTATTTTATATCTCAAAAACTAATTAAATTGCTTGTAAATTTAATTCATAAACTCCACTACAGAATAAGAACGAATAATTGTATGGGAATGTCAATTAGGCATTTATTATTTATTGACCCTCATGCCAAAATTTGTAGGCAACCTTGTACTTGTGCAAACACACCTCTTTTTGTATCGGATCAGCCTTTTGGTCCCACCAGTAGGTACTGAGTAATTAAGAGATTACCAACAGGTGTAGTGACCTAATTTGCAGAGAACTGTGGTTGTGCTGTGTTAAGTATATTTTCATTTGAAATACCATAATGGTGTACCTTTACTTATACCTAGTTAATGATAGGTATGTTCGGAAAATTATTTAATCTACGTCCAAACATTCTCGCCGAACGCGGATAACCTCGACAAAGAAATTTTCGGAGAGGTCTGAGGATATATTTTCATATGTACACTGAGAAAAACCGGCCAATTAAACTGTGTTGCTAACATTTTTCCAATTGTCACAAGTAATTTTTTATTTAGGGCTAGAAAATCTTTTATTTACCGTAAATAATGGCTTGTTGCTAATAATTATAACTAACCATTATAAAGTCGTTTAATTAGTGCAAGTGATGGACTTCTTGCCATTATTGTCTTAGTGTTATTAAAAAATAATAATAATCGTTAATAATCGGATTACTTGTGGTAATTCTCCCCTATAATTGCCACAAGTAATCTCTGGCCCATTCGACTCGCTTCGTGCAACTTCGGTGAGCTAAGTGAGCGTTCGGTATACGTTGGCGTCCGACTTGTGTTTTATTTTGCATAGTGGCAATGTGGCAGGTTGTGGATTAAGACGATTTTAACAGGTAGCAACGCATAGTGAATGGCCTATCAGAAGTTATTAACGGAATGGGGCTTGAACCAGTTTACACAAAACCTTTTCGGTAAGTTGTTATTAAAGTAAGTAAATGTTCCAATATTTAATGACCTAATTAGGGACCCATATCTCTTTGTGTATCTCGTATTCATATATATATATATATATATATATATATATATATATATATATATATATATATATATATATATATATATATATATATATATATATATATATATATATATATATCAACCTAGGTACCGACATCGGCTTTAGTAAATTAAAATTGGTATTTTTTTACGTAAAAGAACATTTTAATGATTGGTTAAAAATGAATGTCACAAGCCAACCTCGGCTTCTCTGATAACCAGTCTGGTCAGTGGCCAAATAGGTTTGAAAAAACCAGAGAAAAATAAAAGAAAAAACCTTCATTTGAAAGTTACTGCTCGTCAACGCTTGTCCTTTGTGTTTACGTATTTACATATATAGGTGAATCATGTATTTTTAAGATTTAATGTCTGACATTTTTAAATTTTTTAGTTAATAAACCGGTTTCCCCGTTGTTTCTAAAGAATTTAGGATCTCACCAGGGGCATTATTTCAAATTTGCCTTAGGGGCGGGGGGGGGGTGCATTTCCTATTCAGGTTTCTACCCGGCTTTTTAGCTAATTTTCCACAATTGCTCGTAGAGCCTTTATATAGGACATGACCATGAGGCATAGTTAAATTTAATTCATTAAAGGGATTAGTTTTGCAGTTGCTTCTAAAGCATATGGAAACCACTGTTTAATTTAGTGTTTTTACGGGTTTGACAGTTGCTCGTCGAACGTACAAAAGCATCGTGAAATTTCTTTTTTATTAAATCGATTGATTTTACAGTTTAAATGGGATATTCTGTATACGATTTTATGTTTAAATTCTACTTAAGATTCTAAAAGTATTCTGTATTTATGATATGAAACACTATGCTTGAGTTTCAAAACACTGATATTTGAGAAGTGATCAGTTTTGCTCCGTGACAGCCTGCAACATTTAAATGGTGCAGAGCAGAGAAAAACCGCTTGTATCCTAGTTTTATTCTCTACCTAACAATGTCAACATCCGGTTTAATCGGAAGTCCAGTCGGAAGTAAAAGCTTGGACTTTTGGTCAGTTCTGGTTAAACCGAAGTTATTTTGAGAATGTAGGTATAGGTATCGAAGTAGGGACACGTAACTTTTTTTTAATGTACCATTTATATGCTACGTTATCATATCAAAGGTCTATAAATTTCGATTTCTGATATCAGTGTCTCATAACTATTAAATTTACTCGTACCTAGGATTTAACCAAACATGACATTTGATAATATAATATACAGAGGTTAGGCTGTCCCATTTTGTAAGATATCCTGCACAATCAGTTAATTTTTTTTAGATGCGTACGTTTCAATAAGTTTACTTTTACGTAGGTGTTAAGTTTATATTATCCTTGCTAATAGGGAAATTTTGAACTACTAAAATTATTTAATTTGCAAATTGTTTACTGTTTCATGATTTGTAATAATGTTATTGGTCATTCTGTAATTGATTAATCAAATCAAATCAAAGACCAAGTAAGCTTTAATGCCATAGAATTCAAAATTTCGTTGATAAGGCATCAACCGCACCTAATCTTAGTACCTTTACTAAGTATTAACAACGATTCATCAACAACTAAATCGTTGTTATCAAATAAATTTATAGACATTTTATAATTTTTAGGCGAAGAGATTACAGACGAAGTTTTGAATTTATTGATGATGAAATAAGTATATATAATATACCGCTGCTGGATAACACCACCACCTCCCGCCATAAGGTTTCTATGTATACCGGTACTAGATATATTACATGCATACCGATTCTGAATATATGTGGGATTCCGGTTCTGAATATACATCGCGAACTGCCTGGCCGCTCGCTACGCCTTTGTTTTGAACGACGCCGAATGCAAATATAATAACACCACCACATCATAAGGTTTTCATGTATACCGGTGGTAGATATTACATGCATACCGATTCTGAATATATTATGTGGGATTCCGGTTCTGAATATACATCGCGGCTACGTCTTTGTTTTCACTTCACCTTGAACCACGACGAATGCAAATACGTGGGAATGGCGAGCTGTCAGGTTAAAATTTATTTAATAGATTATCGATATTGTACAATGACTAAATTGTCTACGCAATTAGAATTAATTTCTAACAATGAGATTTGTATAAGTAATGTACCATCTTCGGTAAGTTCTCTTGATGTCATTGGAACATTTTCCGAAGAATTGGGCCCGGGAATGTGTTTTATTAAATATGAAAATGAGGAATGGCAAACAGACGGTATATTACATACAAGCAATAAATTGTCTATTTCGAGCATGAGAACAAGAAGTTCATTTAAGGATGTGGATATTAAAATTAAAATATGGTTCCCTAGTGTTTGTACTTACGACGATCAAGCTTGTTTTGCCTGGTCGTTAGTTGCGGCCATTTATACACCAATCTCTAATAAATGTCATGTTTCGTCATACCCACATTATTCGAACTATTTCAGTTTTACTGAGTTTTCATTTCCTATGAATTTAAAATCAATTTCAAAATTTGAGGAAGTTAATAATGTATCAATAAATGTATACGGACTTGAACCAATTTTTGAAAATGAAAAGTTTAGGCACCAAGTAGTAGGTCCGCTCCATTATACGAAACAAAAACGCGAATTGCACGTTAACCTCTTACTTATTGATGATTCAGAGGGAAATACACATTTTTGTCTTATTAAAGATTTTTCTAGATTAGTGTCTGCTCAATTAGCGAAAACCAATCACAAAATGTATTTTTGTGACGCATGCTTACAATACTTTCATGATCCTCAAAAATTGTTTGCTCACAAAGAAAATGATTGTGAGTTAAGGCGAATCATCAGCGAAAAGAAATTCCGGCGGCATACCGATCTAACATAGGACAGCAACACTGTCTGTCTCTGTCTAAGACCGCCCCCCGGTAAATTATATTTTTGCACCGGCATCACCGCAACTATCATGACGGGGTGACCCACACAGCTGATCGACCGGAGATATTCACATGTTATTTATTTTATTATTTAGGGCGTGTACCGTTGTCAACTTCGGTTACGGTTTTGTGTCCCGTAAGTATCGGTAATTTGAAAAGTTGGCAGATTGGAAACGCAATATCTGTCATTAATGTCACCGAAGAAACCGAGCGGTTAACCAGGTTTGACAACGGTACACAGCCTTAGCTTGGTTCTTTAAGCCTATCCAGTGACGTTACCGACGTCTGTCGCATCGCATGGATAAAATGAAGTACAAAGAAAATACATACCTAATCTTTATTGTATTTTACCTACCTGCGCGCAAGTAAAGGTAGACGTATGTTTTTCGCACATGTAATGTAAATGCAAAATTTATGTAATGCAAATATACGCGCGATTTATGTATATAGGGGTGTATGTACAATAATGTGTATATATTACGTGGAATGGAGGGGCCAATTCCACAAAATGGCTCGTCGGTAAATTATCTTCATACGAAGAGTGACATAAGATAGGTGGTGTAAGAAAAACAGATATGGCGGCCGACAGCAGCCATTGTGTTGTACAGAAAAAGAAAAGTTTTTCCTCGCATTGCAATATGGATACCTGATACCTTCCAAAGGAAAGGTGGTGATGAAGGCATTGTAAATTTTAAAGATATATCTATACGTTTTCCAGAAAAAAAAATCAAATATGGCGGCGATGTCGTTAAGTTGTATCTAAAACCAACTTTCCAAACATTTCACTGGGGATGCCACATTAAAGGTCTTGGTGAAAGATCTGTACTCCGTAAACAATAGCAAATACGGCCGCCGCCAGCAGCCATTTTGTTCTAAATGCAACAATTTTCACACCCATTGCAATACGAACATTAAAGTCACGGACGTGATACCACGGTTTTAAAGATTAGATATACCTATTTCCCAAAAAAAAAAACACATGTACCTACTTAGATGGAAAAAATTATGTGCCAAATAAAAAGTCGTAATGAAGGGCTGCAGCACATGGGAAAAACTAAATACAAAAATAGGTACAGGTGTGGTGTAGTTTGATTATTAGTGATAACTGGCTGATGCGTTGTTTCCGCGTACAACTGCATCATCAATAAACATTCCATGGTATCGGCAGATAACCTTCGTGTTTTTGCAGTAAACAATGAGGTGAATTTTGAAAAAGAACGTTCTGCATCTAAGGATGTTATATTGGCATATTCGTATTGTTGCTCATAAGCACTTGCTCGTCCTTCACGCAAACACTCACAACGGCACGTAACTGTGTATAATTCGGATTTTTCCGTAAAACTTCGTTTGACTTTTGTGTAGTACATATCGTCGCTGGAAAGACAAAGGAGCGTAACTCCATTTAACATATTTTTCAGGAGAAGCGATTGAAAATTAAGCCAGTATTGCATTTGTTACTGAACTTTCTTCTTCTGTTATAATTTACAGTACACTTATGTAAGTTGTTTAGTAGACTAAGTAGTTTATGCTTCTTGCAAAGAAAGATGTATTTACGGAGTTACCGAATTTTAAAAGGGAGATACTTTTTGTCTATTAACTTTTTTGAAAATTTTCATACATGGCTGACTTACGCCTATATAATTTATAATATCACGATAACCATAAGAGAGAGAGAGAGAGAGAGAAAGAGAGAGAGAGAGAGATACGCCAGTTTGTATTTTTATAAATATGACCTTGGGAGGTGGCCATAACACGAAATTCGGGTTTTCGGAAACGCCTTTTTGTCTCGACGATATGCCTGGGGTATCTGTTAATGTCTGTAAATGTAAATTTAAATAGTCCACAATATCAAAATATTCCCCTAGCCGTAAGGCAGGATTTTGAAAATTTCCGATGGTGTTAAATATAATGTATAATTGTCACGTATAGTTACCAACTCTTATATTATCGCTTCTTGCATTTTGGCTTTTTTTTGCTCTTGCGGTATTCACTTATGTTTAATTTTTCATTGACTTGTTTGCCGTTCTGGTCGGTCGTAGTCGATGTTGTTGGTAAATTAGTCATGGTATTTTTGAAAAAAGTAAGGGCTACTAATGAAACAACCTAATTTAATACATCTTTTTTTTAAGCTTTTTGCTGCTATATTGGCTTTTTAAATGAGGAAATTACCAGCTACCCACACTTTTCCTTTAAGGTAATCAAAGTGTAGGTTACTAACTAAATTATGTTTATGAACTTGAAATTTTGCACAGAGGTTTCTTATATAATGGAGGCATCCACCAAGGTAGGGTTTTTCAAAATTGAACCCCTAAGGAGGTAAAATAGTATCTCGGTTGTTATTAGTGATAGAGAGTTGCGATTTTCGCGAAGTGTTGCTACTATTTGATGAAACGAAAGATGGCATAAAAATATCCATGGTCCCCTCCGTTTTTGAGATACAGGACGAAATAGATTTTTTTTTTCATTTTCGGACCCCCCTCGCATTTCTGTTATCTTGTAACTTATAAAAAAAGTAAAAATGGATCCTGCTAGAATTTTCTACGTAGAATCGAGTGGCATGGTTAGATTTTCAGCAGATGTGCTATTTTTCGAGATATTAACTAAACATGTTTTTTTAAATGGAACATCCTGTATATTTCTTAACCATAAGTTTCCTCTTTCGAGAGCTTTTCAAAAATATATATCACTTTATAGTTATTTTTTATTTTTAGGCCTTAAACGAACTATTTAATTTTAAACTTTAATTTTGCGTAGTTGGTCTTGTTTAACATGTGGTTTAACGTCAATTCAAGTATTTAGATTTAAAAAAGAAACTTGTTAAATCCTGTATTTTCATTAATTTATTAAAATTGGTATTATTTTTTAAACTACAACACTACTTGTTATCTAGAACTAAAACTGCTTAGTTTTTAATCGCTTGAAGATTAAATTAGTTGTCTTGAATTATAGTATTAATACCAAATAAAAGTCAAATTTAAAAACAAAACATACAAAACTTCAGGTAAGAAAAGAGTTAGTCCATTTTAACACTTTTCGTTACCTAAAGTTTTGTATGTTTTGCTTTTAAATTTGACTTTTATTTGCTATTAATATTTAATTAAAAAGAAACTGGCTAAACCCTGTATTTTCATTAATTTATTAAAATTGGTATTATTTTTTAAACTACAACACTACTTGATATCTTAGATATACAGAAAATCCTAACCAGAACTAAAACTGCTTTATTTTTAATCACTTGAAGATTAAATTAATTAATTAATTAATTTAATTTAATCTTCAAGTGATTAAAAATAAAGCAGTTTTAGTTCTGGTTAGGATTTTCTGTATATCTAAGATATCAAGTAGTGTTGTAGTTTAAAAAATAATACCAATTTTAATAAATTAATGAAAATACAGGGCTTAGCCAGTTTCTTTTTTAAACCTAAATACCTGAATAATTGACGTTAAACCACATGTTAAACATGGCCAACTACGCAAAATTAAAGTTTAAAATTAAATAGTTCGATTTAAGTGCTAAAAATAAAAAAGAACTTTAAAGTATTATATATTTTTGAAAAGCTCTCGAAAGGGATCACTTAATGGTTAAGAAATATACAGGGTGTTCCATTTAAAAAAACATATATTTGGTTAATATCTCGAAAAATATCACATCTGATGAAAATCTAACCACGCCACACGTAGAAAACTCTAATAGGATTCATGTTTACTTTTTTAATAAGTTACAACATAACTGAAATGCGAGGGGGTCCGAAAATGGGAAAAAATCAATTTCGTCCTGTATGTCAAAACCGAAGGGGGCCATGAAAAATATTTTTATACCATCTTTCGTTTAGCAACACTTCGCGAAAACCGCAACCCTCTATCTTTAAGAACAACCAAGATACCCTGCAATTACAACGAAATCCGGACACCCTGTACACAGAAAATATTTGAGTCCAGTCTCTAGTGATAACGCTACTGAAGAGGGTAAGTGCTTCACACATTTTTCACAATTATCACTAATTTACTTCCTTTATTTTCTTTTTCTGTTATATTATTTTACTTAGTATGACGCGCACGCCTATGTCGGGGGGAACATTTTGGACGGCGCTATTTATGATTCCTAGAACTAACCATTTTCTGTCTTACCCAAGGCCGGCCGCAGGTTGCGTCGTTGCCAGCGTTAGGCAAAAGTACAAATAGATGGTCTGGCGCCGAAAGAGGGCGTATTGCACCAGGGCTTTTTTTGCAAAATCGTTTTTCCAGGATTATGGACAAACTATTCAATTTTTACTTTTACTTTTTTTACCAGCATGTCTAAATTAATACCCACGAGGGCTGTATTACGTCTATATTTTAAAGTATCTTTTATTTCAAAAAATAAAACTTTAAAAAATTAATATTTGAGTTTTTGTCTCTATAGCGTAATAGATAAAGTAATTCTCTGTGACATTTATATCTAAACATTTTTTGATATAATGCATATTAACGACAAAAAATTGGAAATACAAAAATTGTTGGTGATGAATCCCCTTAATTTGTGTCCGGTTACCGACAGAAAATTTTAAATTGGACAAGTGTGGAAACTACGTTAAGGAAAACATTTTAAAGTTCCAAAATTTTGAAAAAAAAATTCGTGTGCCTTTTGTGGTATATTGCGATTTTGAATGTATCCTTAAACCGGTAGATGATAACACAAACATAGAAGATAGGGAAGTGTATACAGTTAAAAAATGCAAACATATACCCTGCTCTTTCGCCTATTTTATTAAATGTTCTTATGATGACAAATTATCTAAACTTGTATTGTATAGGGGAGAAGATGCTCCACAAAAGTTTATGGAAAAATTGGAAAATGATCTAAAACAAATTTATAATAACCATTTAAAAAATATTAAACCTCTAAATCCCACAACTGACGAAGAGAAAATATTTCAAAACGCTACCCACTGCTCTATATGTGAGGAGCCATTTGATGAAATGTCAATTAAAGTAAGAGATCACTGTCATATCACCTCAGCCTTTCCTGGAAGCTGTCATTCAGTTTGTAACTTAAACTATAAACTTCCCCTTTTTGTACCAATTTTTTTCCATAACCTTAAATCTTACGACGCTCATTTATTTGTACGAAACTTAACTGTAAGGAAGGAGAGACTCGAGGTCATAGCACAAACTAAAGAAAAATATTTAGCATTTTCGAAATATTTATTTGTTGATGAAAAAATGTCAGAAAAGGGAAAAAAAGCAAGGGTATATTTAAAAAGCAATTTTTAGATTCGTATCAGTTTCTACTATATTCGTTGGATAAGTTAGCCTCCTCACTTTCTCCTGATCAGTGTATACAAATATCAAAATACTTTAAAGATGAAAACAAAATAAACTATATGAGGCAAAAGGGTGTATTTCCTTATTCTTATTTAACCGACTTTAAAAAACTAAATAATACTGAACTGCCGGCTAAAGAGTTGTTTTATAACGATCTCAAGGACGAACCAATATCGAATTCAGACTATCAGCGAGCCCTAGATGTATGGAATTTATTTAAATGTAAAACCCTGGGAGAATACTTTGATCTTTATTTAACTAGCGACGTACTTATTCTTGCAGATGTTTTTGAAAATTATCGAAATATTTGTTTAAAAACCTATAACCTCGACCCTTGCAGTTATATAAGTAGCCCTTCTTTATCATTTTCCGCTGCATTGCTTTATAGTAAAATTCAATTAGAGCTGCTAACAGATATTGACATGATTCATTTTTTAAAGAACAACATTCGTGGAGGAATAAGTACGTGTGTTAAAAGAAAAGCAGTAGCAAACAACAAATTTCTTCAAAATTTTGATAGCAAAAAACCGTCAACTTACATTATGTACCTTGATGCTACCAATTTGTACGGCTATGCGATGCAACAATACCTACCCCTCAAAGATTTTAAATGGTTAACGCAAGAAGAAATTAATATTTTATCTCAAAGCATTTTAAGTTTGTCTCCCACTTCATCTGAGGGTTATATTTTTATGGTGGACCTAATTTACGATCCTTGTTTACACAGGGATCATAATGATCTGCCCTTTTGCGCAGAGAATGCTATTCCACCTGACAGTAATACACCAAAGTTAATTCCAAATTTAACCAATAAGGAAAAATACGTTATACATTATGTCGCTTTACAGCAAGCAATTCGTTATGGGCTTATTGTAAAAAAAATCATAAAGGAATAAAGTTTTACCAAGCTCCATATTTAAAATCATATGTGGATTTAAATACGGAAATGCGTCGCAGGGCAAAAACCAAAGCCGATGGCGATGTGTTGAAGTTAAAAATTAACAGCATTTTTGGTAAAACCCTGGAGAATGTTGAAAATAGGCTCGATATTAAATTAGTTAGAGAATGGGAAAAAACTATTAATAAAAATGGGGCATCAAACTTGATATGCAAACCAAGTTACAAAAACTCTGTTATATTTTCTGAGAATCTCATAGCTGTTCAGATGCAAAAAATGAGTATATTTTATAATAAACCACTATACGTAGGCTTTGCAATTTTAGATATAGCGAAAACAGTAATATATGAATTTTATTATGGATATTTGAAAAAAACGTATGGTGATAACATTAATTTATTATATACCGATACGGACAGTCTGATAGTTGAAGTAACTACCCAAGATTTTTACCATGATATGAAATTAAATATAAATAAGTTCGATACATCTAATTTTAAAACTAATAATATTCAGGGTATACCTGTTAACCCCTCCATAATTGGTAAAATGAAAGACGAGTATGGGGGTCGAGTTATACAAAGTTTTTATGGAACAGGTGCAAAAGCTTATTGTCTTAAAGTTGATGAATTTGTGGAAAAAAAAGCCAAGGGAATAAAAACGGCTGCAGTAAAAAATCAGTTGGAAGCTTCCCACTATCAAAGAATTGTCGATGGTCAAGACCATAAAATTTACTGTACTATGTACATGTTTAAATCTATTAAACATGATATGTTCACCAATTTAATAAGAAAAGTAGCACTTAGTTTTAATGACGATAAAAGGTTTTTGATACCGGGTTCCATAAAAACATTGGCTTGGGGTCACAAGGATATTATTAGGTATATAAGCGCAGAAACGCGACAAGACAAAAGACTAGAACAACTGGTTCAGGTAATGGAAAACATGTGTCGTCCAAAAAAATGTCGTAAGCGTCTGCAGTTTGAACAACTCTAACCCGCTAAGTGGGGGAAATCGGAATACTATATTAATCGCGTTTCAACTTAATTCTTTAGTAGAGTTCATTCATATTTCGCTTCTTAAATATTCTTTCACAGTAAAGTAAAAATAAAATGGACGTTAACAGTGAATATCAGAAATTAAAAATCGATATTAACGAGGGCGTAAGAAAACATTATACCCAGTTTATTGAAAAAATAGTTGAGGCCAATCCCGGTGGACATCATAATGTTCAACTCTTAAAAGTTTTACATAGGTTTATCCTACAGCAAAGTATTTTTAAATGGATGTATAATTCTGTTAATGGAGTAAACCGAAAATTTTTTGAATTTGTCGTCAAGAAGAAGTTCGAGCAAGATGACATGATCAATCAAGTTATGAACCTTTTAAGTGTACTAAATTTTGATTCAATAAGCCTTGCAACGCTTGAACCGTTACTGAGTAATGCATCTATTTGTAAAAATGAATTTCATAAAATATTTGTGTATGAACTCTTAATTGGTGAAGGCTATCATGCAAATAGTGACAGAGAAAGAAGGTATCCTATCGAAGGCATCCGAGAACGGTATACAACATTAGCGGAAGAACTTAAACGAGGTATATACGACGTTGGCTTTCAAGCTGACTTTGGACTCTTAACCCTTATTCTCGATCAAATGTGTAAATATAATATACCTTTTATATTTGACCCCAAAAATAATACTAATCACAGTTACGTTTATTCGCGGATAAAAGAAAATGTTATTAAAGGTTGTAACAATATGATGGTTGGCTCCGGCCAAAGTGACTCTAATAGTAAAATGCCATCGCAAAAGTTTGAAGATTATTTACAAACATTGGTAATTTTTGAGCAATATCAACAGCCAATCAACCTCAAGTATTGTTCATTTAATGTCTAACTTCATAGTTCGTAAATCTGGTTATAATGTAGAATTCTTGTTTGTACTTATGTAATTTTTTAATTTTAAGCATCCACTGTAGTATTTTTATTTACTGTCTAACATTTTGTATGTTTTGATTGTAATGTAAAAGTTTTGCTTTAATTTTTAGACAAATATAACCGTTTACTACGTTTTCTGTTTTAATTGTATATTTTAGAACTCAATCTGTGAATCAATATATTATAGTTACAGATTTAAACGTGTCTTATTTAGTATTAAGGGTGGGGCGGTGATTATAAAACGCTAGAGATTGCTTGCGATCAGCGTTAGTTAGCTGAATGAAGCACATTATCGAACAGCTGATAGTAGTTGTAGCTTACATAAGTATTTTCAAGTCAATTTATTTCATTTTACTAGTCGCCGTCAAGTTATTAGTGCGTATTTTGAAGCAGTGTAACAGTAAGTTTAACATATTTTCTAATAATATTATGCCTAAAACAATTTTTTTCTTATAGTGGAATCAAACTCTAGCTTCCAGAACAACTCCTCGTTAGAAAAAACATGCACACTGTTGTACGAAACTAGATATTTTCTTAACATTTCAAAATCTAAATATGTATCTGTTGGAATATATTATGACAACTACACCCACTCTTTCAAACCAAGCGTCTGGTTTGGTGGGCCAAAGTTTAAAAACGTATTCTTCTCGACAAAAGGGACTGGATAAACTTATTAAGTTTTAAAGACATAATTAACAGTACTGATAATGAAAGGCCTATAATACTTAACTTATGTAAAATTAGTTTTGACTCATTTAACGACATTAAAGTCTTAAAATTTGAAGACAATTTTTCCAACTATTTATATTTGGGTGAGGAATCCGTTAATGGTCTTTGGCTAATTAGCGATGTTGTTCAGTACAGGTTAAAGATGCTGGAATGTTTAAACTTTGACAGTTACTTTAAAAACATTCTAGCAAGTCTAACCAACTTTAATTTTGATAACTTGACAGACTCTGTAAATAAGAAAATTACTTCATGTCCGATAAGTGAAAATGTATGTATCGCAAAGGAATTTATAGCCCACTATCCGTCCTTTCTACAACAGATTAAACAGAAGCCTTTTGAATTTTACTAGAAATGTCTGTGCATTTTAATGAAGAACAGAATACAACCGTACATATGGTAGCTTGGTCCTTTGCCTATAGAGCTGCAAGAAGGGGTCCCTGGGAACTGTATGCAAGAGATCGAGAACGATTTGGTAGAAAAATTAATCGATATGCTGTTTTTCTTGATAAAATTTTAGATCCAAAACATAGACATAATATATTTGTACAACGGTTTATAAAATAAATATATTTAAAAAAACATTGTGTGTTTTATTTAGAAACAATCTATATTAGGTTACAGAATAAGTAAATATTACATAGCAAAGAAACAAAAAATAACAGAAATACAAATATATAAATATGTTAGGTTGCTTAACAATAGGAATATAAAATAATAATTTTAGGTTAGTTCACTTTTATTAATCCACGAATTGTGTCTATTATCAAATCCTAACCACTTTACATACACCTTATTTCCTTTTCTTTTTAAAACCTTTTCTACAAGGTATATATCGGGAAATTGGACCTTTTGTAGTTCCTGCGTATAGAAGGTTCCTTGAATTCCTCACCATTTGAGTCGGTTAGCAGATATACGCGAGGATTGGTTTGACGCACCTTAGTTATTTTTAAAATCTCGTTTGACCAGTTAGGTGTATATCCTTTTTGGAACGCTTCGCGATACTTTGATATTCTAACATAGTCATTCACCTTAAATTTTGCTGGTTTCGCGTCAACAACTTTTAATTGGTTATAAGCTGGAGTCAAAATTTCTTTCTCATTTCTTTTTGTAACTTTAGCTGGGGATATTCCAATAACAGAATGACGTGTATTATTATAATCGGATACAATTTTGTCTAAAACGTCCAACCCCTATTAGGTGCCTTGTAAACTAAACTGCTTCCACATTCCAGTTTTTAAGGTTCTAATAACTCTTTCGACTATACTGGCCTTTAAATTTGAAAATGTGCTGTAGTGATTTATGTTATATTTTTTCACTAACCGTTTAAAATGTGGATTATAAAATTCCGTTCCCTAAAATAAAAATATAGTTAGTACTAGGACAACGAGTTAGGCTAAATTAGTCACTACCTATCTGACTGTAAATTTTTAGGAATTGCTCGTTTGTCATCAAGAATTTTTTTCCTAGCATCTGCAACTTCTTTTCAATTCTTTTGTTTTATGGGCACGACTCGAACATACTTGGAAAATACGTCAATTGAAACCAATATGTACTTATATCCTCGATTAAATTTTGCATAAGGGATAAGGGATATTAAATCAATTTGGTTAAGGTCGTTGAGGCCTAAAATTCGAACTTTTCTTCTAATAAACTTTCGACGAGCTGGTTTGTGTAATTCGTTGACAATAACTTCTTTAATATTACTCATATTCGTCAGTAGAAATGGGCGCCTTTACAATTAATTCTATTATTCCATCCCCTGTTTTTGGGGAAATCTCCGACCTTACCACTAAGATTTTGTCTTGACTGGACAGAACCTCGCCTTCTAAAGTTTCTACACGTCTATCATTGATAACACATTGTACTGCAATATGAAACACATTGCAACTTTTAACGACAGCCTGAGATAAAGGATAACTCCAAAAATTGGTTTGCTTATTTATTTTATAGGTTATCACGGTGGTACCGTCTTGTAATGTAGCACGTTTTTCCCAGTCTTGAACATGCAATGGTATGTAACAAGAATAATAGCCAGTTTTATGTAAATATTTGTGGGAAATATGACTTCCAAATTTGTCGATCGTTATGATGAAACTGTTAAAAACTATTTGAGACCTTGACCTTTATTGAATTATTTTTGCCTCCTTTAATTCTTCAATGATTGATATTATTTCATTTGTATGTGCATTATATCCAGCCGAAGTAGAAGAAATTAATAATCGAAGTCTATTAACGAGTTCATTTGCATTGTCCCAGTAAACAAAGTAGACATTTTTTCTGTTATTTTTTAGCGTTAGCCCCTTTCCCGATTTCGCAGTTTGTCTAGTTATTCTGGACGTCGATGGTTTGGTAATTCGTGATGGTGGTGGTGGCCTAGCAAATGAAGTAACCCCAGACAGAACTTTAGCCCCTTTTTTTGTTATCCCCTTTTCATGTAAATAGGGTAAAATGATTTTTCGGAATTTTTCATAACGATTTGAACTTGTGCTTACATTACCCATTTCATTCTTATAAGCATTTGTTCTAGTTAATATGTCCATGTAATTATCTAAATCTTTAGATGTATAACCTTGAGGTTCCTTTTTAAACAAAAGTTCGTAGAGACCGACGGTACCGGGATACGTAATATTTTTTACTAATAGATTTTTTCCTTTGAAATCTATTGGTTCCTGTGTCAAACCTAACGTAAATTTGTTTTGCATAAAATCATGGACAACTCCGTATCTATGATCGAATTCATTTTGACTGTCTCTTATATTGGCATCAATGTATGTTCTAGGTAATTCATCGAAATCCTCCAGATATACAGAATAACCTGGCTGATCTACATATTGTTGTACAGCTTGTCGGGTTTGATTAATTATATCTTCCAAGGTTTCTGTCGGAGTACGTTCGTTAGAAGTTTCCGGTGTTGTCTCGGATTTCGCCACGATACTAGATTCTTGAAATGGTACATTTCTATCTGTGCTACCTAGATCACGTGCGAATCTACTACCACCGAAAAAAGACGGCATTTCTAGGGGAATTTGTGGAGTTTGACCGGTTGACATAGGTCTGGAATTTTTTTTAGGGGTTGAAATGTATGGAAAATCATATGGTTCTTCCTTTATTTCCTGCTTTGGCTCGCCTAACCCTAAATAATCATATTTAGTAACTAACTCTTTAAGTGGTTGAATAATTGGTTTATACGTGTATTCCAATTTGGCTTCAGTAGCGGCTATATCAGACCTTAATTTTTCATATTTTTCTTTTACAGCTTTGCGTGTTTTTATAAGCTCCTGAGATGCACGTTTGTACATGTTTGCTTATTCGAGACTGTTTGTATTTTCTATTCCAGTCCTTAATTTATAGGATAATAAATCCATCAAAACCCTGGCGATATCTTCCTTTACTCATTTCACAGTCCTTGTCCAAAACAATAAATCCATAGGGTTCTTTCCAGCAGTTCGAACAAATGTCTTTAAATTGTTGAAATGACATATCAACGTTAACATGGTCGTCGTAAATATGTTTTAAATTGGTATTGTCCTGTTTGAACATTATTATTAAAATGGCATTGTCACGAATTAGCTGTTTTGGTATAGCCGAATAGGTCTGACATAAATAAAAACAATCTACATCCTTGTGCCGACCAAATGAAAAATAGTCTCTTATTATATTTTGATTACAAGAAGCAACGTCGTCAAATATTATTACTGAATTCCGTTTTACTTGGTCTGGTGGTAAGATATCTTTTCCATCTTCATATTCAAAATACCTAATTTCTTTAATTGGTTTTATTAGTTAAGTAGTCTAAGGTACTCATACTTTGGCTGATATAACGATTTTGAGTAAAGATATATATTTTCGATGTTCGACTAATGCAATTAAGGTATTTGTTTTCCCAGAACCACTCGGTCCCACCAATAAGCAACGTTTCGATTGACCTCCAACTAATCCGTTATGTTTTTGATATCCTTTGACATCACTCTTAATATCATGATTATGGATGGGGAGGGTAATCTTAGATTTTTTTACCTTCATTGCGCTAAAGTAAAGCAAAACTGAGCCTTTTTAAATTTAATTGTATATTTATACAGCGTTTTTACATTTTAGGATTAGTATATCTTAAGTAGTCTTATAAATTGTTAGTACATCAAGGTAAAGCGGTTATTCGTAAGCGAGGCCGATTAAGGAGAGGAGCAGGTTTATTGAATAAGTTTATCGACAAACTACCATTTGAAGCTCATATTCCGGGATACAGGTTAGTGTATTTTCAAAATTAATTTTGAATTATTTCAAACACGTCTTTTTTATTCGTAGATTCTGTGGTCCGGGTACAAAATTAGAAAAGCGAATTAATCAGCTCGGAATAAATCCCTTAGATAACGCTTGCAAGGAACACGACATTGCCTATTCACAGTCAAAAGATTTGGAATCTAGACACAAGGCTGACAAGGTGTTAGCAGAAAAATCTTGGGAGCGTGTAAAAGCAAAAGACGCTTCGTTTGCAGAAAGGCTTGCTGCTTTAGGAGTGACCGGAGCAATGAGGGCTAAACGTAAACTTGGAATTGGTCTAAAAAAGCGCGTAAAGCGTGGAAGCGGTTTAAAGGGTAAATCCAAAAAAAAAGCGCGTTATTAAAACATCAAAAAAGATTGGTGGCTTTTTACCATTCTTGCTACCCCTTCTTGGGGCATTAGGTGCATTGGGTGGTGGTGCCGCCACTATAGCGAAAACAGTTATCGACGCAAAGACTGCAAAAAAACAACTAGATGAAGCTCAGAGGCATAATAAAGCTATGGAAGAAATGACAAAGGGTAAAGGCTTGTATTTTAAGCCACAACCGAAGGTTGGCAAGGGGATGTTTTTGGCGCCTTTTAAAAAAAACTTCCGATGATTCTTCCTAAGCATGCACTAACAAACGTAGACTTAAAAATGTATTCACATATTCTTAAAATTCCCCATTTTAGAGGTGTCTTTATGAGAAATAATTTGCCTAAGAAGATAAATACACATGAGTGCGGCGTTGTTAATTTAGATGATAAAAATGGTTGTGGAACTCATTGGACAGCCTACCTAAAACAAGGGAATAACGCAATATATTTTGACCCATTTGGAAATTTGAAGCCACCCCTTGAACTTAATAATTATTTTGCAAGTCGTGTAGTTCAATATAATTATGACACATTACAATCGTATGATTCATACAACTGTGGACAACTGTGCCTTAAATTTCTATATAATATGTACAACTAGCAATGTAGCAACATTTGACATTAAAGCTTTCAAGTGTCAAAATGTCAACTACAGTTACAATTTCCGATAATAAGTCGATTTGAAGTGCAGATTTTAATCCCCCGATATATTTGGACGAAGATAATGAGTACGTTCTAGGCCTGGCAGACTTTGAAACTTTTATGACAATACCAAATATTGAAAAGGGTTGTAACAAATTTTACATCGGGGACAAAACCATAACCATTCCGGATGGCTCATATGAGATTTCAAATATCGAACGCTATATTAAAATGGAATTATTGGAGCATTATCCAAGGGAAAAAATTTATTTATCTCTTGAAGGCAACCCAAATACCCTTAAATGTACAATCAAGTGCACTCAATCGATTAATTTTATACATGATGATTCAATTGGAAAATTGCTTGGATTTGATAAGAAAATTATTCCTCCGAATAAGAAATACGAGTCTGACAACGTAACAGCCATATTAAAAGTCAATGCTATCTGTATTGATTGTAACATAGTTACTGGTTCATTTCACAATGGAAAACCTGTCCACATAATTCATCAGTTTTTCCCATCTGTATCTCCAGGGTATAAAATAGTCGAATCGCTCCTTCCCATTCTGTACTTTCCTGTCAGTGTAAAGGTAATCAACAACATTACCATACAAGTGCTTGATCAAGATTTTCGTTTATTAAATTTTAGAGGTGAAACCATTACAGTTAGACTACATATAAAATCCCTATCATCAGTTAACGATGCCAATCAGATAAAATTCTTCAAAACACGAAAACAAATTTCAACAACTTTATAAAAGACTACCCCATAAAAGTACTCTTTGTAGTTCTAAACCGAACATAAAACGTTTAACAGCTAAAAATCGTTTGTTCCTTCGTTCACTTGGTTTCAAAGTACTTCTTTAACATGAGTATCTTAAATGTTACTGAAAAACTCTTTGTCGACAACTCTATCGTCAGCTCGGAACTGCATACCTATCAACCCTTTGTTACTTTGCAGCGTTCTGGGGTTAAATTGATAAATTTAACTACCCAGAAGTGCTACAAGTGCGCGGCAGCTTTTCGCCAGGAGCATTTATGGGCCGTAGGTTTTTTAATTTCCCCTTTTCCTCTTCTTTGTTTAGGTTTTCCAAGGCACTAGGGCGCCACTGAGTTTTTGTTAAAGAAAAATACGCTTACAGCTTAATAAACTCAGAACTTAAGCTGATATTTGATTTTAAAAAAAAATGTTATAAAATTCTTTGCATGTGTTTTAGCAGGCAATAAAACAAACCATTCCCCAAAATAAAATATATTTACTCTTATTTTAGAAAAGCTTGTCGACAGCTAAAAGGATTTGGTCATTAATAAAATAATACCTACTTGAACATATGGGTAGTAGATACTTAAATTAAATTACAGTATGAAAGGTTATCAAATATTTTTAGTACCATTTTAGCAAGTACAGTTTAGTAAATATAAAATATACACCCTGCTACAAACAGCCTAATAAAATAGATAAGGTAAATCGTCAGGTAACGCAACGAGGGTAGATACCAAAAAAAATCATGATTCTTTTCGCTACGCCCTAAAGAAAATGATACAAAACTTACCAAAACAGTTTTATACACTCTATTAAGTCAATATTCACTTGATAAGCCGCATGGTACCAAAAAAAATATATATACAATTTTATATTCATCAGTAATCAAAAACATAATACGGCAGATTTAAAATAGGGGTAATTACGTAATAATATTACCTCTAAATACTTATTTTTACAAAATTTACATTAGTCCACAGGAGACTTTATACTGCGATGCTTTAAATAAAAGGGATTATGTAATAATAATAAATTCATAAATTAACATTTTATATATGCAGTTATAACCAAAAATCGGCGTACAGGCCTTACCCAGAGACAAAATGGAGTACAATCCACCGTAGCACGCGGAACTGAGTGCTTAGGGTGACTATCCTGACGGAGGAGGAAAGCTCTGAAAAGCTACCTTTCTAGATGTGGATCGGCATGGTCCCAAGGTTGTATCGAGGTGATGCGGCTGGACCACCTGGAGTAAGTACCCCTTCAGACTCTATGGTGTTGACGATAGAAACTCATGAGAAGCCACATACATAGGGTTGCATCCATCTCGGGACATCTCTTCGCAAGGAGTAGCGGGAAAAACAGGTACGGGGAATTGCATCCGTCTCACAACATTTCTTTAAAAGGAGGGACAGAAAACCATGGACCGGGGGTTGCATCCACCATGAAACATCCTTTCAACTGTCGAAAATTATTCCTTTACCCGGAAAAAACCCTGTAATACAACAGTACAAATCACTCTAAGAAATTCGGGGAGAATAAAAGCTTTGCTTACCTCATCCCCATTGGAGGGTCACCAAAATGAAAAAACGACCATTGTGACTTTTGTCACAATCACAAACTATAACTAACTTCAATCTATAAAACGAGGGTTATAACTAACGGCCCTCTCTTGCCAAGACTCTTTGGCCAAGATTGTCCCTCACGACCACCTTGTCCTTCCTTAAATTCACCCCAAAAACCTCCCACGGCATCAATTTCTTGCCCCTCACAATTGGAACTCCATGTGTCACATTGGACCAATCAAAGCATTCGACGTCAGCCCGAATGTGCGCCGTTCAAAACTCGGCCTCTACATAATTATATTTTGGTTGTTCCCAAAAGTAAACACGATGTTTTGAAATGGCAATCATATTAGGAAATAAGAAGAAAAGAAACGGAAGATTCTCTGGACGTGCAGACACTGTAGCCTTAGAAAAACAAAGTATTCACTTCGTTAATTAGGATTAGTAATCAATTATTAATTAGTATTTTATTTTAGTTTACAATTAATCAAAATATACTATATACAGTTAAAATGGGAGAAACGTGCTACAAGAATAGGAATTTTTTTATCAGGGCCTGTCGTTACGTAGTTCTTAAAGTACACGCAATGATATAGGTAATATTCTTAGGAAATGCTAAATTAAACAATGAATACAATACTGTAAATTGATCTTTTAGGGTGAAACAACTCAAGTGCAGAAATAAAATTAAAACATTCTGGACCCGCACAACATTGTGGGGTTGAACTATATAGAATAAAATAGGATGCCAAGTTGCATAACCTACATCCTTGTAAAACATAAATGCTTGTTATTTGTGTAAGAAAATAATAATTTAATAAAATAAGATTTTATGAGATATTTAGTGTTTGCCTTAAAGTAATGTCAAAATTTTCTACAAAATCATCTTCACCATCTTGTCAAGAAAACCAAATGCACTAAAAAGTAATTTCAAAAACAATGTAGCATTTGAAATGCTACACTACCCCCTTCGAAAAATAAAAATATGTTAACTACAGTTAACATATTTTTCATCTCGTACACCAAGTTCTGGGTTGATATCTCACGCGTATCAAAACGTCCTACTGGAGTCACAGTTTGATAAGTCATAATTCGGGTACAGTCACAATTCGGCTATAGTCTTAATCGGTAAAAGTCTACCAAAACTTTAGTGCACGGATAAAACAAAATTTACAAATAGTTACTAGGTATTCAAAGATATTCTACAGTATTCTAGACATTTTCTTTTTTTAGAACTACGTAAGATCTGCATTCCTGTTAATTTACAGAGACATCTGAATTAGAACCAAAATATGGTTTTAAATCTTTCACGTGCCAACGACCAGCAGATGTGCCGTCTGCGTTGCGCAATTCATAGACTAAACGAGAGATTCTTTTTTCTACGGTACAAAGAACATATTTAGGGGCTAATTTACCGGAAAACTTATTTGCTGCGTCCGATAAAACTTTGTTGCGTCGCCAAACCCGTTCACCCTGTTCAAAACTAGCATCTCGCTTCCGGAGGTTATAAGACTTGGCATAGCGTCTATACGCATCGTGCAACCGTTTTCGAACTTCTTCGAAAATATCCGATAAATTTTTAACATCGCCGACGTACTCGTCGCGATCTCCGGCAGTAATCTCTATACCTTCGGTAGAAGTTATATCCCCGTAGTAACGACCAGAAATAGGTACATAACGACCGTAATTTAAAAACGCTGGTGAGTAACCAGTCACTTCGTGTTTGGCGGTATTAATGGCATGTCTAATTTTGGGTAATTCTTTATCCCAGTCTTTATGTTCTTCAATGTAACAACGGATTGCGGTTCCGACAGTTTTATTATTTCGCTCGACGAAATTACAGTGGGGGGAGTATTTAGGGCTATACCAAATTTTTTGAACATTGTATTGCTGAGAAAGCTTTTTAAACTCCGAACCGGCAAATTGTGAACCATTGTCACACAATATAAATTGAGGAACGCCTCTCTCAAGAAAAACTTCTTCTTCGATAAATTTTATTACACTCTTAGCTGTAGCTTGTCTAATCGCATGAAGGAGAGTATATTTAGTAAACCAGTCTCCCACGACGAGTAAATAAGCATTACCCTTGGAAGACCGGGGAAAAGGTCCCATTAAATCTACGGCAATAATTTGCCAAGGAAATTGTACGGATTTCTCAGCACCCATAAAACCCATACGCGGACTGTTAGCTAGTTTTTGTGAAGAACACACCTTACAAGCTTTAACATACCGCAAAATATCTTTTCTCATTCGCGGCCAATAATAATTATCTTGAACTCTACCTAAAGTTTTAAAGAAACCAAAATGTCCAGAAGTAGGTGGATCATGACAAGAACTAACTATTTTATTTCGCAAGTACTTTGGAACTAAAGTTTTCCACTCGTTTATATTAGTCTTTACTTTAGATCTAGACAAAATAAGCTTATAAATTATATTATTTTCTACCTTAAAATGAGGGTAAGAATCGGGGCTTTTAACTATTTTTTCTTTCAACGTAATATACCACGGATCTAGCTGTTCTAAGGAAACGTCTATTAAGGATACTTGTGGAATCCTGCTTAAAGCATCAGGGACTACATTAAAACGTCCTTTTCTATGAATTAAATCAAAATTGTACTGGCGCAATTTCATTGCCCATCGTGCAAGTCTTCCTGTAGGATTTTTTAGGTTATTCAGATAAAGTAAAGAGTAATGATCGGTTATTACTGTAAACCTAACACCCTCTATCCACGGTCGAAAACGCTCTAAATTAAATAACAAGGCTAGACATTCCTTTTCGGTTACTGTATAATTACGCTCAGTTCTAGTAAGAGAACGACTCGCGTACGCGATAACCCGTTCTTCACCGTCTAAAATTTGGGTAAGCACACCGCCTAAACCCGTATCACTAGCGTCGCTTTGAACAGTAAAAGGCTTAGTAAAATCAGGTTGACATAAAACTGGAGCAGACACCAAGGCTTGCTTAATTCTCGTAAAAGCCTCCTCTGCTTCATTCGTCCACTTAATAGGCTCTCTTTTTTTCTTACCACGTAATAAATCGTTAATAGGAGAAGTCAAAGTAGAAAAGTCTTTAATAAAACGACGGTACCACGAACATAGTCCAATAAATCGTTTAATTTCGGTACTATTCGTAGGACGCGGGTAATTTATCATACTAGAAATTTTCTCAGGATCGGTACGTAACCCGTTTGCGCCTACAACATAACCAAGAAATTTAAGGGTAGTTTTAAAAAATTCACATTTCTCTATACTAATAGTCAAGTTGGCGTCTTTAAGACGATTCTTTACATTCTCTTAACAAGGATAAATGCTCTTCAAAAGTAGACCCTAACACTATTATATCGTCAAGATAGGTAAATATTTTAGGCTCGAAACGTGGCCCAAAAATTTTGTCAACTAAACGTTGCTGTACTTGCGCAGCATTACAAAGTCCAAACGGAACAACTTTAAATTGAAAAAGACCTCGACCGGTGACACTAAATGCAGTTTTTTCGCGTGACTTTTCGTCTAACGGTATTTGCCAAAACGCCTTGCGTAAATCTATAGTCGATATAAATTTTGCGTCCCTTAACATATTCAAAATACGGTCGATACTAGGCAAAGGGTAGGAATCGTGACGCGTCTGCGCGTTAAGCATGCGCCCATCATAGCACAGTCTATGAGAACCATTTGATTTTTTCACAAGTAAAACCGGTGCACAATAAGGGCTATTTGAAGGTTCGACAACATCTAAATTTAACATCTCGTCTAGCTCCTTATTTAAAATTTCTGACATATAAGGTGACATAAGGTATTGTTTTTTCTTAAATGGCTTTGCGTCGCCAGTATCTATTGTCATAGTAATTTTATCTGTACGCCCGAAACGCGTTTCACTAGAAATTTCTTGAAAAGAATCGATACATTTTTGAGCGGCTGCTCTTTGCTCAAACTCTAGTTCATCTAAAGTCACCAAATAATTTAAATTAGTTCGATTCGTGCTTGATATGCTAGTTAAATTATTCTGAGTATTCCATGTATTATTTCTAAAGTCCAATAATAGTGAAAATTGGCGTGCAAAATCGCTACCGAAAATAAACCCATGGCGTATTGAAGGTACAACTAATGCCCTAACTACACGACATTCATCGCTAATCACCACTGGTAAATCAACCAGGCCTATCACTTTTTGCGGCGAGCCGTCTGCAACGGAAATATTTTTTACCCTCGCTGGGTTTATTTTAATTTTAAACTGATCTAAAATGTTTTGACCGCTAGCACCGATAATTGACGACGTTGCGCCGGAATCGAAAAGAGCAATTACTTCGGTATCAAATATTTTTACTGAAATATAAGGTCTATTGTCAAAATTTCTTTTTTCCAACATTGGAGAAATTTCATTCCTCACTACGGGAAATTTTAAGTTATGATAAAAGTTTTTAAAGAATTTTATATATTTAGTTTGTTCAACAGTAGGATAGCTTTTATTTTTAATTTTGGCCTGTTTACTTGCGACATAGTTTCGGCCGTAACGTATGCCGCTACGATTTAGTTTTTTGAACACCTGGTACAAGTTTTAATAGTAAAATTGGCAGCGCCACAACCAAAACAAAATTTATTTCTCTTGGCTTTGCAATTGGAGAAAACATGACCTAATTTATTACAATTCCAACATTTTACTTTACTGTTTCCTGAGGAGGAATTTTGTGTCGAAACGTGGCGTTCAAAAACACGAGACGGAAAATTTGAAATATTTTGTCTATTCCTATTGCCTGAATTATTCTTATTATTATCCGTATTAATTTCACAGAGTTGAGAGGGAGAACGAGAAACAGAACAACGATTTTTATTTTTTATGTAATTAGCCTCCTCTAAACGTTTAACTAAATTTACCAATTCTTGAACGGAATCAATAGTACATAAAGCTAGCTGAGTAATATGTTCGGCTAAAAGGTTTTGTTTTAAAATTTTAACTTTAGTTGTTTCACATGGGGTTCTGCTTAGTCTCGAAAAAAGATTTTCTAGCTGGGCTACAAAAATTATGACCGACTCATCTTTGCGTTGCTTTCGCGATTTTATTTGTTCCCAAATTTCGTCTTCTACACACGGCGATAGAAAGTCTCTTTTTATCCTTTCTAATAAATCGGGCCAATTTAAAACAGAGCTCTTTATGCTACGGTACCAAACAAAAGCATCGCCCACAAACAATTCAACAGCCGATTTAAATAAATCGTCTTCAGAAACACCCCGCGCGTCCGCGACTTCAGTTATGCGTTCAATAAAATTATACACGGCTTTTGGATCCCCGTTAAATTTAACATTCCAATCTGAAAGTAAAATCTGTTTATTTTGACACGTTATTATAGGGGGTGGAACATTTACTATTGATGGTCTAGGAAAACTTTGGTTACTTGTGTTCGCGGTATCGGTAATAATTATTCTAGCATGTACATCTGCATCTAATTGAAGGCATGTTGCGTACGTTTCTTCTTTATAAAGTTTTACGTCTTCGATATCATCCCCTTCGGTAGGAATTTTAAGTCTAAGAACGCGGTTCGTAACATGAGCAATTCGTGATTTTATTCTAGCTAGAAGCGTATCTCCGGGATTGCCTTCGAAATCTAAGATAAGACCGGTTATATCGACAACCGTCGCGTTAATAGCATCGCGTTCTCTGTCAAAATCACTTATATAATTATCTAAATCAATTTTATCAGCTCCTTGGGCTTCTTTCTGCAAGAGTCTAGCTAAAATTTTAATTTTTTCGGAACGTTCTTTTCTACTTCTAACACCACGAATATTCAATTCATAATCAATCTCAGGTAACAAAAGATGTCTAGGGGAAAATTGGTAATCCATTTCTATAAATATTTTCGGTACTATATTATTTGTATTCTAAATAAAATATTTCATAAATATCTAGTCAAAATCGCAAAGGAATGTATGTGTACCACAAAAAAAGGAATTTCCAACAGTATAAAAAGAGTAGGTAAAAATATCAAGAATTTTGTTATCATTCGTAGATAAGAATAAGTTTGTTTATGCTACCAAACACATGCAACTTGAGAAAATAAAATTTACTTAAATGCCTGGAATTAAAAAATAGTTTAATATTAAATAATTTTTAACGTTCTTAATTTGGAAAATGGAAAATTCGGAGCCTCACGTTACTGGGCGCTATTTAACTTGCAGCGTTCTGGGGTTAAATTGATAAATTTAACTACCCAGAAGTGCTACAAGTGCGCGGCAGCTTTTCGCCAGGAGCATTTATGGGCCGTAGGTTTTTTAATTTTCCCTTTTCCTCTTCTTTGTTTAGGTTTTCCAAGGCACTAGGGCGCCACTGAGTTTTTGTTAAAGAAAAATACGCTTACAGCTTAATAAACTCAGAACTTAAGCTGATATTTGATTTAAAAAAAAAATGTTATAAAATTCTTTGCATGTGTTTTAGCAGGCAATAAAACAAACCATTCCCCAAAATAAAATATATTTACTCTTATTTTAGAAAAGCTTGTCGACAGCTAAAAGGATTTGGTCATTAATAAAATAATACCTACTTGAACATATGGGTAGTAGATACTTAAATTAAATTACAGTATGAAAGGTTATCAAATATTTTTAGTACCATTTTAGCAAGTACAGTTTAGTAAATATAAAATATACACCCTGCTACAAACAGCCTAATAAAATAGATAAGGTAAATCGTCAGGTAACGCAACGAGGGTAGATACCAAAAAAAATCATGATTCTTTTCGCTACGCCCTAAAGAAAATGATACAAAACTTACCAAAACAGTTTTATACACTCTATTAAGTCAATATTCACTTGATAAGCCGCATGGTACCAAAAAAAATATATATACAATTTTATATTCATCAGTAATCAAAAACATAATACGGCAGATTTAAAATAGGTGTAATTACGTAATAATATTACCTCTAAATACTTATTTTTACAAAATTTACATTAGTCCACAGGAGACTTTATACTGCGATGCTTTAAATAAAAGGGATTATGTAATAATAATAAATTCATAAATTAACATTTTATATATGCAGTTATAACCAAAAATCGGCGTACAGGCCTTACCCAGAGACAAAATGGAGTACAATCCACCGTAGCACGCGGAACTGAGTGCTTAGGGTGACTATCCTGACGGAGGAGGAAAGCTCTGAAAAGCTACCTTTCTAGATGTGGATCGGCATGGTCCCAAGGTTGTATCGAGGTGATGCGGCTGGACCACCTGGAGTAAGTACCCCTTCAGACTCTATGGTGTTGACGATAGAAACTCATGAGAAGCCACATACATAGGGTTGCATCCATCTCGGGACATCTCTTCGCAAGGAGTAGCGGGAAAAACAGGTACGGGGAATTGCATCCGTCTCACAACATTTCTTTAAAAGGAGGGACAGAAAACCATGGACCGGGGGTTGCATCCACCATGAAACATCCTTTCAACTGTCGAAAATTATTCCTTTACCCGGAAAAAAACCCTGTAATACAACAGTACAAATCACTCTAAGAAATTCGGGGAGAATAAAAGCTTTGCTTACCTCATCCCCATTGGAGGGTCACCAAAATGAAAAAACGACCATTGTGACTTTTGTCACAATCACAAACTATAACTAACTTCAATCTATAAAACGAGGGTTATAACTAACGGCCCTCTCTTGCCAAGACTCTTTGGCCAAGATTGTCCCTCACGACCACCTTCTCCTTCCTTAAATTCACCCCAAAAACCTCCCACGGCATCAATTTCTTGCCCCTCACAATTGGAACTCCATGTGTCACATTGGACCAATCAAAGCATTCGACGTCAGCCCGAATGTGCGCCGTTCAAAACTCGGCCTCTACATAATTATATTTTGGTTGTTCCCAAAAGTAAACACGATGTTTTGAAATGGCAATCATATTAGGAAATAAGAAGAAAAGAAACGGAAGATTCTCTGGACGTGCAGACACTGTAGCCTTAGAAAAACAAAGTATTCACTTCGTTAATTAGGATTAGTAATCAATTATTAATTAGTATTTTATTTTAGTTTACAATTAATCAAAATATACTATATACAGTTAAAATGGGAGAAACGTGCTACAAGAATAGGAATTTTTTTATCAGGGCCTGTCGTTACGTAGTTCTTAAAGTACACGCAATGATATAGGTAATATTCTTAGGAAATGCTAAATTAAACAATGAATACAATACTGTAAATTGATCTTTTAGGGTGAAACAACTCAAGTGCAGAAATAAAATTAAAACATTCTGGACCCGCACAACATTGTGGGGTTGAACTATATAGAATAAAATAGGATGCCAAGTTGCATAACCTACATCCTTGTAAAACATAAATGCTTGTTATTTGTGTAAGAAAATAATAATTTAATAAAATAAGATTTTATGAGATATTTAGTGTTTGCCTTAAAGTAATGTCAAAATTTTCTACAAAATCATCTTCACCATCTTGTCAAGAAAACCAAATGCACTAAAAAGTAATTTCAAAAACAATGTAGCATTTGAAATGCTACAACTTCCAAATTTGATTACAACGACGAGATTCGAATAGGCGTTCAAGACCTCAATACCTACACATTAGCTGCCGAAAGCTATTTATACATCGAAGGAAAATTAACCAAAGATGATGGTACGAAAGCTACTAAACTTAAATTTATTAATAATGGAGTTGCCTATCTTTTTCGAGAAGTACGTTATGAAATCAATGGCATTACAGTTGATTCCGTTCGGAATGTGGGTCTGACGTCTATGATGAAAGGATACCTGTCTTTTAATACCAATGAGAGCTTAAAATTACAAAATGCGGGGTGGTTCCCAAAATCTGACTCTTCCATGACTGTTACCGACAAAGGAGCATTTAATGTTTGCATACCATTAAAAATGCTCATGAGATTTTTTGAAGATTATCATAAAATCATGATGGGTATGAAGCAAGAATTGGTTTTAATTCGTGCTAGCAATGATCTCGACGCCGTAATCTGTGAAGATGGAAGTGAAACCCCCAAGGTTTCAATCGATAAGCTATGTTGGAAAATTCCCCATATTACTGTCGATATACCGCAACAGTTAGCGCTTACTAAAATATTAGAAAAAAATATCGATATCGTTATGGGTTTTAGGAGCTGGGAATTAGTAGAATATGCTACCCTACCATCGGCTACACGTCACACGTGGCCAGTGAAGACCACCAGTAAATTGGAATCCCCGTCACATGTCTTATTTGCCTTATCCAAGGACAAAAAGGGCAAACTAAAGGAAAATATGAGCAAATTTGAACATTGTTCTTTAACCAACATACGAGTATTTTTAAACTCGGATGGATATCCTTACCATGACTTGTATCTCAACTTTGAAGAAAACAAGTTTGCCTCGTTATACGAAATGTTTACAAATTTTAGATCGTCATATTATGAAAAATCCAATGAACCCGTTTTTACTCCTGGCGAATTTAAAGAAGTTTGTCCCATAACTTATATCGACTGTTCACATCAAAAAATTAGTATGCAAACCGGTTCTGTAGTTATGCGAATTGAATTTGAAACTGATTAGTCCACCGAAGAGGGTACGTCGGCTCATGACAAATTATTTAGTTATAGCCCTTTAACAAAAATGGTTAGACAAATTTAATAAACCAACATGGTTTAGTCTTTTTAAACACGTTCCCGATACATAATGGCTTCCGATCGTCTAATAATGGATTTCCAATCCTTTAGGGCGGATAAACTTCTACCGAAGGAATTAGCGGCGTACGACGGTCACAGAATCAGTCATTATGTTTTTAAGCCACCCTTCGGATTGGCTTGTTTATCACCAGCTGCATTAAAGCAGACAAAGTGGCTAATGCGCAACCATCACTGCATTGACTGGAATGAAGGACATACACCCTTATACAAATTTGCTAGTATTGTGAAGAATTTAACAGAAAAAGCTACCATCATTTACGTTAAGGGAAAGGAAAAAGCAGACTTTTTAAGAAAATACTCTAGCAATCCCATTGTAACCAGCAACCAGCCCTTAAAAAGGACGTCCCTAAATGTTTTTATCACTTAAATAATAATTGTGTATGTTCTTTATTTAATGTGCTTTTGTTATATGATCAACTTGTAATGCAATCTTAATTTCTAAATAAATATTTAAACTTTTATTTGTGTTTTTGTTTTAAAATAGAGTAAAACAACCCAATAGTTAATATTTAATTTATTCATATTATATACATTATAACTCATACTGTCATCTACCCCCCATCGTATCCTCGGTTTGACGTACCGGCGGGGCTTGCAAGCTTCATTGACTCGGAGGGCTAGGCCAGCTAGGTTCAACCATGCTGGGAAGGTCTCTGAGGTTAGAAGCCAGACTAAGAAGGATACAACTGCACAGTGGTGCCCACACTACACATTTAACACCAGCTCACTGCCTGTCCTGCTGCGGCCGCCCTGCGCGGAGCGGCGGGGTACAGCGGTGAGCACACTACAACACCTACACTTCACCTACATCTAACACATGCGGCTTAATCCCACGGTGTGACGCGACCCGTGCCAACGGGACGAATGGCGCCTGAGCCGTAATCAGGCGTTTGAAACGGAGCCTCCGGGACACCAGGCGACATCCCGGAGTAAGCAGCCTTACACCGGCAAGGGGGCGCTGCCGGTGCGGACCACCCTTTCCCCCAGACTCGTGGGAACAAGAATGGACAGGAGTAGAAAAGAAAAATTACAGTCAAAGTGAGGGTCGTGCAGGTTAACCTTCACCACAGCAGGGCAGCCTCGGCGGTCCTGTGTAGGGTGATGGAGAACTGCGACATCGCCCTCATTCAAGAACCTTGGGTCAACCAAGGTAAAATAAAAGGTCTCTCGGGAGTAGGTGGTGAATCGGTTTACAATAGAACCACCGACCGACCGAGAACCTGCATTTTAATTAAAAAGAATATAAGGATGCTGCCACTGGCTAAGTTCTGTCTTAGGGATCTCGTGGCAGTAAGACTAGCAACCACGGAGGGAGGTGGGCCGAAGAATATCACTATTGGATCGGCTTATTTCCCATACGATGACCCGGAAGCGCCACCACCCAGCGCTGTGGAGGAACTGGTGAGAGACTGCGGAGGAAGTGGATCGCAGCTGATCATCGGGTGTGATGCAAACGCACACCACAGCATCTGGGGCAGCACTAACACCAATCAAAGAGGTGAGCACATCTTTCAATTCCTAATGGCAAATAACTTAGACATTATGAATAGAGGTAATAATCCGACTTTTGTAACGGGGCAAAGGCAGGAGGTTTTAGATATAACTATATCAACGGCTTACGTCGGCAATTATATTAAAAACTGGCATGTGTCTGAGGAAGAGAGTTGCTCGGACCACAGACATATCCGGTTCGAAATAACGTGTATAAAACGGGAATCTAACTCTTATCGCGACCCTCGCAGAACGAACTGGGGTAACTATCGGGTAGACCTAGAACGTAACCTGGAGGGGCTTAAAGAGGTAATAAATAACGTGACGGACCTCGAACTGGTAGCGGATCAATTGACGGACGCGGCCATTTCGGCATTCGAAGCAAATTGTCCTCAAACTACATCAAATTCCTCCCGGAAGGTCCCCTGGTGGGGACCAGACCTGGAGGCCAAAAGAGGACAAGTAAGAAAGAACTGGAATCAGGCAAAACGATCAGGCAACTGGGAAGCGTATAGGGCTACCCTTACTGAATACAACATAGCGCTGAGAAAGGCCAAGAGAGCATCCTGGAGAAGGCACTGCGAGGCTATTGAAAGCACTCCAGAATGTGCCAGACTCGCAAAGATACTGTCAAAGGACACTCAGCCTGCAATCAACTCTCTTGTCACTGAGAATGGAGAGCAAACATTAACGGGGAAGGAAACAATGACCGAACTGTTTCGGGTTCACTTCCCTGGGTCCAAAATCATAAAGGAAACACCTGAAGCCTGGAGATTTGGAGGACCTAATGAAGCTCCTAACAGAGCTCATAGGGACAACTGGCAGGCTGCTAAGAAGGTGATATTCCCTGAAAAAATAAAATGGGCTATAAACTCATTTGAACCCTACAAATCTCCGGGTCCAGACGGAGTTTGTCCAGCGTTGCTACAGCAGGGATCAGACCTGCTTGTCAGCAAGCTTTGCCACATACTAAGGGCCAGTCTGGCCCTAGGTCACATACCGAGGATCTGGAGACTGACCAAAGTGGTATTCATACCGAAACATGGACGTCCCAACTACTCGGTCGCCAAGGCATTCAGACCCATCAGTCTAATGTCCTTTGTTGTAAAAACACTAGAAAAACTGTTAGATAGGCATATAAGGGATGCTATAATGGGGGACGGACCATTTCATCAAGACCAGCATGCCTACAGAACAGGAAGATCGACCGAATCAGCACTCCACCAGCTAGTTAGCAGAGTGGAGAACGCGATAGGTAACGGAGAAGTGCTTCTCGGAGCATTTCTGGACATTGAAGGAGCGTTTGACAACACATCCTTCACATCTATATCCAGAGCAATCAGGGGCATCGGGCTAGATGAGACCTGCTGCAGATGGGTAGAAAGCATGCTTAAAAGCCGGGTAATTTATACAGATCTACTCGGTGAAACTTTGGCAGCCCGGGTGGCAGGGGGATGCCCTCAGGGGGGGGTTCTTTCTCCCCTCCTCTGGAACCTGGTAATGGACGGGCTTCTAAAAGAACTAAGCCAAAGGGGTTATTCGATCCTGGGCTACGCAGACGACCTGGTCATAACGACTCAAGGAAAATTCAACACAACCGTGAGGGACTGCATGAGGAGCGCCCTCGCCGTAGTGGAAAAATGGGTAGGACAGGAAGGGCTTAATGTAAGCCCAAACAAGACTGTCATCGTCCCGTTCACTAACCGCAGGAAAAAGGAGGGGCTCGGTCCTCTAACCCTGCGAGGAGTCACAATTCCACTGCAGGAAGAGGTAAAGTATTTGGGGGTAACACTGGACTCAAAACTTACCTGGAACAAGCATGTGGATAAAACCATACGAAAAGCGGAAATCACTCTTGCGGTGGTCAGACGAACGTATGGGAAAACATGGGGTCTCTCACCAAAGATGGTGCACTGGCTGTACACCAGAGTGGTGAAACCCGCAATAACTTATGCAGCCTTGGTCTGGGGGACCAAGGCAACGCAGAAAACAATAATGCTCAGGCTCAGCAGTCTGCAAAGACTAGCCTGTCTGGGCATTACAGGGGCAATGAGATCGACCCCTACCTCAGCGATGGAGAATCTCCTAGACCTTCCTCCCTTGCACCTGGTCATCCAGGGAGAGGCGAGGATGGGTCTCTATCGACTGCAAAACACTCTGCCCTCTTCATTACGGAAAAGGGCGGGACATGAACTCATAAGAGAGAAGATTGGAGGGCCCGATTTAGAAATGAGATCGGACTACATGACTCCAAAATTCCAATACAACATCCCCTACGAGGTAGTAATAGCGGATCGCAGGGAATGGACTTCGACAAACCCAGAATTTCCTCCGGGGGCAATCATATGGTACACCGACGGATCAAAAACCGAAGCGGGAACCGGAGCAGGAGTACATGGGGTCGGACCAAGGAGGGACATGTCCTTTTCCTTGGGGAAGTACCCCACGGTATTCCAAGCAGAAACCTACGCCATCTTACAATGTGCGCTGGAAAACAATAGGAGGGCTTATTCAAATAAGCGGATCTATATCTGTTCAGACAGTCAGGCCGCTTTGAGGGCACTCTCATGCCACAGAGTCACTTCGGGACTGGTATGGGAGTGCATAAACGATCTTGGCGCGCTAGCTGCCAGAAACTCAGTGAAGCTCATGTGGGTACCGGGACACAAGGGCATCACTGGTAACGAAAAAGCCGACGAACTTGCTAGACAGGGATCGGCTACACCATACATTGGCCCAGAACCATCTCTCGGGGTGCCAAAGTGCACGGCACGAGAGGCGGTAAACAGATGGATCAAACAACAACACAAAGTCCACTGGAACGGAGTACAGGGACTGAACCACAGCAAGGCCGCTATAGGAAATCCCAATCCTAGACTCACCTGGCAACTGCTAAATCTGAGCAGGATCCAGTTGAGGACAATCGTAGGGGTACTAACAGGACACATGGCTGTAAAGGACCTTCTCAACAAAATGAAACTGTACCAGGGAGACCTTAGCTGCAGACTATGCGGTAGGGACAGGGAAACAGTTCAGCACATTATATATAATTGCGAGTCACTAGATCGCAAGCGCCACCAACTGTTCGGGCAACCAAAGTTAGAACCGGAGGAATTGATCACCCGCTCCCTTGTGGACCTGTACAGGCTTGTGCAGGAAACTGGGATAACAGAGTGGGTGTAACAAAAGTTATTGGGTAGGCACAATAGGCCTCTAGTGGCCGCAGTGCTTCCGGTCTCGGACGGAGCCCAAGGAAAAAAAAAAAAAAAAAAAAAAAAAAAAAAATACTGTCATCTACATGTTCATAAAAGTCGGTAATGTCCTTTGAAAATTCTAATACTGACACTCCATCGGCCAACGGTAAATCTTCGTAATCCAATGTTTGTACCCCTCCGTAGTCTTCTGTATAATTCCACTGCTTTGGAAATATCACTTTAATTCTAATATCCATATTATGAGTAGAGTGTCCTTTTCGCATACAGCTAATTAATAAGTTATCATGTATCGTAGAGTGAAAATTAATTGTTTTCCATTCTTCATGACCAAATTTTATAAAACAAATTCCAGGGCCAAGTTCGTCGGAAAATGATCCACAAATATCTATGCGATTTATAGTAAATGGCACTTTTACGATTCTTACTTCGTTCCAGAGGCGTACCGGGGGGGGGGGGGTTAACCCCCCTCCCCCCCCCATTGATCTCTTATAGTAGTTATTATAAACATACAGCACGGTAGTATATACATATTTATATAAAAACCAGGGTTTTGTCTACCAACCCCCCCCCCCCCAACCAAAACTGACCTACAACCCCCCCCCCAAACCAAAAGTCACGGTCCGCCTCTGCTTCGTTCTCTGGTATGAAGTCTAACAAGGGCGTCGATTGTATAATTTTATTGGGACACTGTTTATCGGTCAGTCCAACTTTTACTTGAAAATAGTATTCACTGATGGGTTTCATTATAATAAACTACACAATAATCATTTAATTTGCCTAATTACTTTCTTCGACGGTACAAGGTGAACACTGAGAGTTCCTTAAGTTAGGTCCTGCCACTTATTTATAATCGGAATCACCAAATATATATTCAGAATCGGTATGCATGTAATATCTACCACCGGTATACATGAAAACCTTATGATGTGGTGGTGTTATTATATTTGCATTCGGCGTCGTTCAAAACAAAGGCGTAGCGAGCGGCCAGGCAGTCCGCGATGTACATTCAGAACCGGAATCCCACATATATTCAGAATCGGTATGCATGTAATATATCTAGTACCGGTATACATAGAAACATTATGGCGGGTGGTGGTGGTGTTATCCAGCAGCGGTATATTATATATACTGAAACAACCAAAAAATTATTTATTGGCTAAGATTAATTTTCTCCTGTAAACTTAGAGAATATTTGAAAACCAAAGTGCAGGAAGCAGAAATTAGAAAGTATCTCGGAAACTAAGAACAGCACTGACAACGTAGCATAAATTGTGTCTTAAACAGGAAGCTTCTCTCTAATTTAATTGAGCCCACAGCGAGTACCGTTTAAGAGATAGCAATACTACTATCACTAAAATGGACGTCCTGTATAAAGTTATTCTTAATAAATGAAACATAATATTAAACAGTGTATGTGTTTCCAATCTTGGCTACCAAGTTACCAAAAAAACTTTTTAAGTATGCCATTTTAGTAATAATCTTGTAGTTGGGTCATAATAAAAATATATTTTGGTATTTTTATTGCCAATTCTTTCCTCTGAAGGAGAACCGTATTTCCGATTTCATACATAATAGACACCTACTATTTCTGGCTAGCTGTTGAGGGTTTCTATTTTAATCATTTGTTTTAAAAGCTAAAAATAAGAGAAATGTGAAAGAGGAATTAAGCGCAACCGTACTATGGTAATAAAGTGAATACATAATAAATTTTTAATACTAGCAGCTAGTTAGCTGTTTACTTGCTATAATTAAGGCATCGACTAGTAGCAATTAAGTCCTATACTAGCTACTAATAACATACATACCAGTGATAAATAAAGTACATTACACTAGTAATGTACTTTATAGTCACTAGGCTAATAGCCTGAACATTACTGTATACAGTTAAAATACTAATCATAAATAACCAACTATTAGCAGATATTAATATTTTACTCGTGGCAACTTAACTAAATACTAGCCACTAATAAACATTAACTAGCATTAACGATGAGCATACTAGTGACAATTAAAGTGTCAACTAGTGGTTACTATTCCCTATACTTGCCACTAATAACATGACTACTAACTAAATACTAGCCACTAATAAAATTAAGTAGCCATAAACAACGAGCGTACTTGCGACAATTCTAGCGTTAACTGGTGGTTATTATTTTTGATACTTACCACTAATAACCTGACTAGTTATGATAACTAATGTTAGTACACGTAGCTACTAAACTATGAACTACTAGCAAGCAATCTGTGTTAGCAACCTAGTGTTTGCTACCCTAAGTACAGAAAATACTTGTCACATATCGTATACAACTTTTTACTTAGGATAACTAGATTTTTACTTATGGTTAGTAAAACTTTTTCTCGGTGTATATTCTGTCAACATACAAATGTTGATAATTTATGTACACCTGTTAAGGTGTGTGTATTAGAACAACATTCCCAGAACATAAAAATTAAGTGTGCCGATAGTGTGTAAAACTAAAAAAAAACTTGAGAATTTTTTTTATGTCACTACAAGGATCTCCACACAAAACATAGTGGGTATGCCCCGAGGGCATGTAGCGGATAGAACTGCCCTATGATGTATGCCAATAACCGTAAAATACTTTTTTCTACAATGTAACACTAACAACTAACTTTCCCACTACGTGGGACGACTATGGGTCTAGATCAGGGGTCGGCAACTGGCGGACCGCGGAAGGTAGAAAACTGGACCGCCAAGAAAATCTTAATTAATTTGTAAGAACAAATACCTATCTATCTTATATTATTTTTAGGAGTAAAAATAAAAGTTTAAAAGAAATAATATGACTTTTTATAAGCTACGTTCCTTTTGGAGATACAACAATTACCTGCGGTCCAGTGGCGTAGCTTCAGATTTCGGGACCCCCCGCAAAATGTTACTTTGGTCCCCCCTTTAAAATTTATATCATCACAAAATCACAGTTTAAATTAGTAATGTATCGTGCAAAATCTCTCCCTTACCCTTACATTGGGATAAGGATAAGGATAGATAAAAAATAACTTTGTCCGTAATTAGTCAAATCTCAATCCCACAAGTGTGGGAAATGCACGCGCCAATGCAGTTTTCCACTCACTTCATGATTTTCTATAATCGTCCAGCCGGTTAAACCAATTTCGCGCAGATCCTCGTAGTTTTTGCTGCATGAATGCAGTTTTCTGATAGTCACTCCATCCATCTATGAATGTCGCCTAATTGATCGATTTTGTGTATCTACCCTGTAATTGCCATTATTTTATTGTCCGGATCAAATACTGGCACGATATCTCCGGTTACTCTAGAGGTTGAGAGCCTCGAGGATTCACTGTTTGCTTCAGTAATGTCCGACTCTGACAAACCAGATCTAAGTCGTCTTTTAAGTGCTTCACGCACTTTTTTCGATATGCTTTTCTAAAACTTGATAACTTTTCGTTATCATCACTCATTTTGAAAACACCACAACACTTGTTTACACACAAAAATAGCGATATCGGCTCGTGAAGTTACTATCCCAACTTCTGATGTTAAAACCAAAAGAATAAAAAGGTAGGGTTAGAACGTACAAAATTATATTTCAGTCTTTTCTACATGAGATTTAGTAATTCACTGTCTCCAAATGATTTTCTAATCCTTAATCTACCAAGACGCTTACGAGTGCAGAAAACCAAGGCTTCCCTTTTTGTGTTCTGTCGTCAAGATTATAACGTATGAGTCAGTGGTGTTCTGTTTTCTTCTACTGACTTGAGTAGCCAGTAGCGGAGTTGCAGCGTTCTGGGATTAAATTGATAAATTTAATTACCCAGAAGTGCTACAAGTGCGCGGCAGCTTTTCGCAAGGAGCATTTATGGGCCGTAGGTTTTTTAATTTTCCCTTTTCCTCTTCTTTGTTTTCCAAGGCACTAGGGCGCCACTGAGTTTTTGTTAAATAAAAATACCCTTACAGCTTAATAAACTCAGAACTTAAGCTGATATTTGATTTTAAAAAATGTTATAAAATTCTTTGCATGTGTTTTAGCAGGCAATAAAACAAAACTATTCCCCAAAATAAAATATATTTATTCTTATTTAAGAAAAGCTTGTCGACAGCTAAAAGGATTTGGTTATAAAATATGTTACCTACGTGAACATATGGGTAGTAGATACTTAAATTAAATTACAGTATGAAAGGTTATCAAATATTTTTAGTACCATTTTGGCAAGTACAGTTTAGTAAATATTAAATATACACCCTGCTACAAACAGCCTAATAAAACATATAAGGTAAACCACCAGGTAACGCAACGAGGGTAGATACAAAAAAAATCATGATCCTTTTCGCTACGACCTAAAGAAAAATGATACAAAACTTACCAAAATAGTTTTATACACTCTCTTAAGTCAATATTCACTTGATAAGCCGCATGGTACCAAAAAAAATATACAATTTTATATTCATCAGTAATCAAAAAACATAATACGGCAGATTTAAAATAGGGGTGTAATTACGTAATAATATTACCTTTAAATACTTATTTTTACAAAATTTACATTAGTCCACAGGAGACTTTATACTGCGAAGCTTTAAATAAAATGGATTATGTAATAATAATAAATTCATGAATTAACATTTTATATATGCAAATATAACCAAAAATCGGAGTACAGGCCTTACCCAGAGACAGAATGGAGTACAATCCACCGTAGCACGCGGAACTGAGTGCTTAGGGTGACTATCCTGACGGAGGAGGAAAGCTCTGAAAAGCTACCTTTCTAGACGTGGATCGGCATGGTCCAAAGGTGGTATCGAGGTGATGCGGCTGGACCACCTGGAGTAAGTACCCCTTTAAACTCTATGGTGTTGACGAAGTCTCAGATGGAAACTCATGAGAAGGCGTGGCGGAAAGCCACATACATAGGGTTGCATCCGTCTCGGGACATCTCTTCCCAAGGAGTAGCGGGAAAAACAGATACGGGGAATTGCATCTATCTCACAACATTTCTTTAAAAGGAGGGGCAGAAAACCATTGACCGGGGGTTGCATCCACCATGAAACATCCTTTCAACTGTCGAAAATTATTCCGTTATAGGGAAAAAACCCAGTAATACAACAGTACAAATCACTCTAAGAAATTCGGGGACAATAGAAGCTTTGCTTACCTCATCCCCATTGGAGGGTTACCAAAATGAAAAAACGACCATCGGCCACATTGTGACTTTTGCCACAATCACAAACTAGTAGATTCAATCTATAAAACGAGGGTTATAACTAACGGCCCTCTCTTGCCAAGACTGTCCCCCACAACCTCCTTGTCCTTTCTTAAATTCACCCCAAAAACCTCCCACGACATGAAGTTCTTGTCCCTCACAATTGGAACTCCATGTGTCAAAAGACCAATCAAAGCATTCGACGTCAGCCCGAATGTGCGCCGTTCAAAACTCGACCTCTACATAATTATATTTTGGTTGTTCCCAAATGTAAATACGATCTTTTGAAATGGCAAACATATTAGGAAGTAAGAAGAAAAGAAACGGAAGATTCTCTGGACTTGCAGACACTGTAGCCTTAGAAAAAAACAAAGTATTCGCTTCGTTAATTAGAATTAGTAATCAGTTATTAATTAGTATTTTATTTTAGCTTACAATTAATCAAAATCTACTATATACAATTAAAATGGGAGAAACGTGCTACAAGAAAAAGAATTTCTTTCTAGGGTCAGTCGTTACGTAGTTCTTAAAGTATACGCAATGATAAAGGTAATATTCTTAAGAAATGCTAAATTCAACAATGAATACAATACTGTAAATTGATCTTTTAGGGTGAATTAACTCAAGTGCAGAAATAAAATTAAAACATTCTGGACCCGCACAACATTGTGGGGTTGAACCGTATAGAACAAAAAAAAAAAGGATGCCAAAATGCATAACCTACATCCTTTTAAACATGAATGCTTCTTACTTGTGTAAGAAATTAATAACTTAATAAAATAAGATTTTATGAGATATTTAGTGTTTGTCCTAAAGTAATGTCAAAATTTTCTACAAACTCACCTTCACCATCTTGCCAAGAAAACCAAATGCACTAAAAAGTAATTTCAAAAACAATGTAGCATTTCAAATGCTACACCGTAGAGGTAACATTAGTAAGGAACGGAAAAATCGTACGAGCTCGTGGCAAGGTTATGGGAGGCGTGAAAATATTTTTGTGTAATAAACGTAAAATGAAAACAAATCTAGACTTTATTACAATTTACTGGCATTACATGATATAATTAACATTTTTTCAAAGTTCGCTTCAGTAAAACACGTTCGTTTATAATCAAGAATTTCTCTAAGTCTAGAAAAGCTTCTTTCGACATCACAACTTGTAACAGGAGCGAAACGGAAATGATTATACAAGTCAGTATTTTAAGTTTTCAATGTTTCAAAAACATGTTATTTCTGAAAATCCTGGATTTCTTTCTAAGATTTTTGGTATATACACTTTTAATTTTTCATCAATTTCGATAGGACATATTTTGAGCTTGTCTATGGTTATCTGAAATAAATTAAAAGAAGGCAAAAGGGGAAGGTTTTGTGTCTACAACCGTTCAATTATACCTGGAAGATATCCAAAATTTTCAGAAATAAACTTTAAATCATTTTTAAGCCTCAGTGCACTTATAACTTCTTTACTTCTTGTTACACTCAAAGCATCATCTTTTAGACTGTCAATATCATTTTTAACTCAGTCGTAATTTGTATGGTAATATATAACGGCTGATAACCATGTTCCCCACCTTGTAATAACAGGTTGTGGGGGCAATGGGACATTAGGACACATTTCCTTAAATCTGTTTATTCGCGCTGGTGATTTACGAAAAAACTTTTTGTACCTCACTAACCAAAGTATCAATAACTGGATAGAAGTCACGTATCAGTTCACATATTCTATGCAAGGCATGAGCTAGACATGTAAAGTGAATCAAATGTGGAAAATGTTCTTTTAACTGTCTTCCTGCTTTTAGCATATATGCGGCACTATCCGAAAGCAGCAAAACAACGTTTTCAGTAATATTCGTATCAGGAAAGAGCGACCTGATACTTTCTACTGCAACTTCAGTTTTTGTCTCACTATTGTTTTAGCCAGAAATTTACTGTTGACTACATATGAGTTTTCCGCTTCCATGGGATTTAAAGGCCCAACTATAATATTAGCAACGTATCGGCCCTTGATGTCGGTGGTTTCATCGATGCTAAACCACAACTTTTTTCCTTCAATATTGTGACGTATTTTATCAATAGTTTTTGAGTATACCTTATCCATATTTTTACGAAGAGTAGATTCGTCGGGTACTCTGTGGTGGCAGTATTTTTGTAAAAATTTCTTCAGATGTATTATTTATTTTATGGAGAGGAATGTCAGCTGCAACAAAGGCTTTACACAAATCCGTGCAAAACTGCGTGTATTACATCAGGTTCTCTAGATGCGGATGGCCCCGGATGAGATTGCATCTTCTCTAAATGCTTTCGAGCTTTGACATGTCGCTCGATGTGATTTCGTTGGGTACAAATAAATTCAGAGTTACACACTGTACACCAAACACCTTGCTCCCGTTCAAATAAGATAGTGGAATATGGAAGCATCCACTCCAACTTACGTTTTTAACTTGTACTCATTGCGGCTATTGTAAATGGTCACAGATAATATTGAACAAAATAATTTCAGTACACCACTAACGTGTTTACACTGAAACTGAACAAAAAAATAAGTGATATCTCTATTTTATATCTCAAAAACTAATTAAATTGCTTGTAAATTTAATTCATAAACTCCACTACAGAATAAGAACGAATAATTGTATGGGAATGTCAATTAGGCATTTATTATTTATTGACCCTCATGCCAAAATTTGTAGGCAACCTTGTACCTGTGCAAACACACCTCTTTTTTTCTTAGCTATTGTATCGGATCAGCCTTTGGTCCCACCAGTAGGTACTGCGTAATTAAGAGATTACCAACAGGTGTAGTGACCTAATTTGCAGAGAACTGTGGTTGTGCTGTGTTAAGTATATTTTCATTTGAAATACCATAATGGTGTACCTTTACTTATACCTAGTTAATGATAGGTATGTTCGGAAAATTATTTAATCTACGTCCAAACATTCTCGCCGAACGAGGATAACCTCGACAAAGAAATTTTCGGAGAGGACAGAGGATATATTTTCATATGTATATTCTGTCAACATACAAATGTTGATAATTTATGTACACCTGTCAAGGTGTGTGTATTAGAACAACATTCCCAGAACATAAAAATTAAGTGTGCCGATAGTGTGTAAAACTAAAAAAAAACTTGAGAATTTTTTTATGTCACTACAAGGATCTCCACACAAAACATAGTGGGTATGCCCCGAGGGCATGTAGCGGATAGAACTGCCCTATGATATATGCAAATAACCGTAAAATACTTTTTTCTACAATGTAACACTAACAACTAACTTCCCACTACGTGGGACGACTATGGGTCTAGATCAGGGGTCGGCAACTGGCGGACCGCGGAAGGTAGAAAACTGGACCGCCAAGAAAATCTTAATTAATTTGTAAGAACAAATACCTATCTATCTTATATTATTTTTAGGATTAAAAATAAAAGTTTAAAGGAAATAATCTGACTTTTTATAAGCTACGTTCCTTTTGGAGATACAACAATTACCTGCGGTCCAGTGGCGTAGCTTCAGATTTCGGGACCCCCCGCAAAATGTTACTTTGGTCCCCCCTTTAAAATTTATATCATCACAAAATCACAGTTTAAATTAAGTAATGTATCGTGCAAAATCTCTCCCTTACCCTTACATTGGGATAAATTAAGTTAAAAAATATTTATTTAAAATAACAAGTAAAAATATTAATAAACTAATAAGTAAATTTATAAGCAAACACGAAAGGTTTTAACCTATACTATAGTGTAATAAAAGTAAACTACGACATCAAATAAATATGTTCTTTTCTTTGAAATAAAATTCTCAATGTGATAAAAAATAATAATACCAAAAAACATCGCATTATTGTTATTTTTTATTTTAATTATAAATTTTATTCAAACCAAGAAACAAAAATTATTCAAGAAATTGCTTTCTTCTGGACTTTGTTTTCGCAAAAACTTTAATTAATTCAGTTTTGTCCATTGCTGCAGCTTCCTCGGCCTCTATACTAAGCAATTCTAAATAAGTCGATTTTGTGAGCAGCAATTTCTCAAATAGTTTTTGATTACCTTTAATTTAGAAAATGAGCGTTCTGAAGACGCAACGGTTAGAGGAAGCGTTAAAAATAATATTAAAGCAGTATATACCTCGGCAAAACTTGATGCTAGGGTATCATTTTCCACAATTAAAAAATGTGCAAATTCTTTTATGCTTTTAAGATTTCCTATTTTGTTTTTCAATGGCTGAGATAAGGCAACAATTTGCAAAGGAAATGCTGAGGAAATATCGCGAGGGTAATATTGCTGCAAAGCTTCTGCCGATTTAAATAACTCTTCTTCCGTCATTGATACGAGAATGGGTGGACTTAAGAAACTAAATTTATCAACAGTCTTCTCCACCCCTTCAAAGCGGTTGTTTAATTGATTAATAACAATGTCAAAAACTTTGTAATAAATGTTTACTTTAAAATAATACTGTTGATTATAAAAGAGTTAATTTGTAGCATATTCATCATATTGCTTTTTTGGCTTATGCTGCCTTTTTTCTCTAAATAATGGAGAAATATTCCATCTTTTAGCTATACTAGTGGCGTCAGTTTTTAAATCTTCGTATTTATTTCGATAATTTTTGAGATTTTCTAGTGACATTTTCAAACACTTTGAAGCTTTCGATAGATCTAACTGTGGTGCTTGCAATATTTGAGATGCTAAATTTATTTCTTCTAATATTTTACAGCAGATCGTTAGTATCATTATGAATTCAAAGTTTTCAATGGCCTTCAATAATCTAATTGCTTCCCCACGTTCATCTGGTTTAGTTGAAATTAAACTTATTTTGGTAAGTGCCTTAATAATATCTCCAAACCGCAGTTTCACAGCTAATAAAGATATAATTCTGCCAGCCCATCGAGTAGGATTCAGTCTTTTCAGTTTTACTTCAGATTCGCCCGAAAAAGAAGCCAATAAATCCCACCTGTTTATACTGGAGCCGAAGAAGGTATACAGGTCAGCTATGATAACGAAGAAAGATGCAACTTCTTTAACTCCTGAAACTGTATCATTGATCACGAGATTTAAATTGTGTGCAGTACAATGTATATAAGCTGCAGTGGGCTCAATGTCTTTTATTCTTTTTTGAACCCCTGAATAAATACCAATCATTACTTTAGCACCATCGTACCCCTGTCCTCTACATTTCTTAATACTTAACCCTAATGCCTTCAACGACTCCTATATTTCGGAAGTTAAGCCGGCCGCACTCTGATCTGAAACTTTTGTAAAGCCCATAGAACTTTCAATAATATTTATATTTTGAGGTTTACCGTTTTCGTCCTTTTCAATTTCAACATACCTAATTATTTTACTTAGTTGGTCAACTTTTGTGATATCTTGTGTTGTATCCATTATGATGGAAAAAAATAAGCTTTCATTTATTTTAGACACTAAGCGTTTCTCCAGTGAATTTGCCAAACAATCAATTAATTCATTTTGGATGGTTGGACTTAAATAATTAATAGTGCCTTTTGGCTTACTTACTAGCTCTCTCATCACTAAATTGTATTTTGCCAAAAAATTCACTTGTGTCAGGAAGTTGCCATTATATACCTGATCAATTGTTTCTCTATGACCTCTGAAAGCAAGCGAATTTTTTGCCAAAATTAAAGTTATATCAATTAGCCTTTGCAGAATTTTCTGCCAAAAATTACATTCATTTCGAATTATTTCTTCCAGAGCTTTATCAATACATTTATCACTTTTCCAGTGATCATATATGTAGCAACAGGTGATGTGGTACTGAGATTGTTCGTGAAGTTTAACTTTTTTTGAAAGACCTTTCCAGTCAGAAGTACCTTGTTTCCAGAAAGTGTTGGTAGTGCTAAATAACCAACAAGGTTCGCAGTAAGCTTTATTATCTATAGCGGAATAACATAACCACTTCCTGAGAATAATTTGTCCAGCATGACTTTTTTTGAATAGTAAAAAGTAGAAAAACTTCTATTTGAATTGTCTTTTGGAAAAGTTATAATAGGTTGACAAGGCCCTTGGGTAACAATAAACATTTTTAATTTGTCACTTAATTCATGGTTTTTAAAATTACCTTTGTCACATGGAAATGTCTCTTTGGTTAATGAACTAAGAAATAAATTATCAGTTTCAGTCTTATAACAAGTTGAATTTTTAGTAATATTATCCGTAGCTGGGCGAACTTATCAAGATCCATACTTTCATTTTTAGACGTAGAACTTGTAGAAGCCTGGTCGTTTACTATGGCTATATCTTGAACATTTGGGCGATCTCCTGCAACTGAAGCAGTTATTGCACTGCAAGTTATTGCTGGAAAAACACTCTCCTACTTGGAATTCAAACTTTCAGCAGGAATTACAGGAAAAAATGTAGAAATTTTGAACATTTTAGATGTTTCTGCTTCCAACTTTTGTTTCATTCTTTTTTTTGCAGCGCCACTAGTTGTGCTTAAGTGGTCCATATTAATTATTCAACCTAAAAAGAATGAAATTATTATTTAAAGAATATTATGAAAAATCAGAAAACCAAAAAAATCCATCCCTAAATTTAAAGTTTTTGCAAAAAAATGCTTTCTCTCTTTAATTTTAAACTATTTTTATGTCAGTCAGATATGATTTTTAATAAGTATAGTAAGTATAGCTATAAAATATAATGGTAAATCATTAAATAGGAACATTCACTATCACCCGAGGAAATTTATTTTAATGAAAGAAAATTCACAGGGTTTTAATTATAAAAAACAATTTTTACTTACTAAATGCAATCGATACAGCCAATTCCAGCGACACATAAAGCAGCTCAGTCGACGTTGACAATCAGAACAACCAAGGATTATTTATCTACACTCACAATGGATAACTAATAAACACCCTACTAAATTTATCAGACTACACAAATATAACGTTTCAACTTTTGACGTTACCTCAACCCACTACCCGAATGCCGGCCCGCGTCGCCCGCGGTCTTTTATATGCTTTTTTGTTTTATTCTCGAAGTGGGTCGAATTGTCTCGCTTTGACTAGAAGCGTTTCCGGGCGTCGCGAATTTTCATACGGCCCGCACAGTGGTAGATAATGTCGAAAAGGACAGTCAATAAATATAATATAATTAATAAATTATTAAAATAATTAAATTAAAATACAATTAAGCAACAAATTGACCTGACCAACCTTGACACCAGGGCCCCCTTTACGTCAGGCCCCCCCCGCGGCCGCGGGGTTTGCCGGTATGGTAGCTACGCCACTGCTGCGGTCGATTTAATTTTTTTTTGTTTTCTCCGGACCTCGATACAATTTTTCAAAGTATTCGGACCCTACTAGAAATTAGTTGCCGTCTCTTGGTCTAGATGTTTACTTAAAGTTATTTGCTAATAGAAACAACCAAATTCCGTTCTTTACTCACTTTGAAATAAAACATCAGAATAAGATATTAACCATTCTAACTTCACCTTTTTTTCGCACTCATTTTAATACTTTATTTACTTTTTTACAAATTTAAGCAGACATTACAGTCAGTCTATAAACGAACTAAACGGCATCCTGCAGGGGAATTTTACCTCACGAAACACCAAACGAATTTAACAATTGCGTAATACTTTTAAACCCGCTACGACCTTTTCTCAGTATTTGCACAGTTTGATGAAATGCCGCCGACGACGCGGCTTGCATTGATGTACTTTGACGACAGACGTTAAATTCCTTTTCCAATTTTTATTACGTATTTACTGTGTACTATTTTATTGTTTAATCTATTATTATCTGCATTTTTGTAAATTTACTAATATTTTTGTGTTAATACTAATATTTTTGTGTTAAGTCATCCAAATTTAATGTATAAGCTTGGCTAAAAAGTTGTGAGGCCAGTAAAATGATTTACTTTAAAAGTAGAGTTTTTTATCATTACCAACGCCGCAACCATAACCAGTTTTCTCCGATATAATAAATAATCATTTACCTGCTACCCCGTGACGTTTATGGGTTCACATGTTTACTACAATTTATTTGATTTTGGAAAAACATTGTCAAATAATTAATTATGCAGTGTTTGCACATAAAAAAATATTTTTGCAAAAACATACGTTTTCCCTGTGTAACGCAACTGATCCCGGATTGTGTCGGAATTCGAGATTGGACGGTTTTCGCACTGAACTTGCAGCGAGAGTTAGTTGCACCAAAGCATTGTATTTATGTAGGTATTATTCTTAATTACGGCAAATATGAACTCCAGTAACAGTACAATTGCATAAATTAAATGTTTCTAAAAATATATATGAATTTTAAGCCTATTTTTGGTTTATTAACCTAATGGAATAGGAACATAAAAAACTGGTAGTTTACACTTTTATTGGTGCAAGAAACGTGATCCTAGAATAAAAGCTATCCTAGAATAAAAATACTAAAAATAAATACGAAATAGCAAGGCATCTTACGGCTGCTTGATATTTTTATTGTTGGTATTTCACACGATTAAGTGAGTGGAAAAAACCAAAATCCTATGCTTAGTTATTAGTAAAGATGGTTAAAAAATGTAAATTTCAGAAGCGGAGAGTAGTGTATGACTCACTTACAAATGTGCAAAGAAATTAAAAGTAGCACTAGTGACACTAGCGTTAAAAACATATAAATAAGGATACTAACGGTGCTTACCGTTTACAAATGAAATGTAAAAGGCTAATTGATAGATCTGGAATAAAATTAAAGCATTAGCAAGCCCTCCATATTGGTTTCGGTCAACCTTCGACGATACTGCGAGAATGTTTGCGCATAATGGGAAAACGATCTCTCTGCATCGTACGAAGTGAGATTTGTATATTTCAAATACTGGCCACTTGCTTCAAGATTTTCGCGAATTATATTTTGATGTTGAAATTTTTTAATTTTGTTCTTGAAATCCGGGTTTTTATTTAAAACTGCACACAATTTATTATATGCCTGCCGTTCTGGAATATCATTTAATTTAAATACTGTTCAACGCACTCTCTAAATTTTGTATAATACTCAATGACTCCTCGGCAGTGACATTTGATTTTTGTAAGTCTGAAAGAGAGTTTAACAGGGAATACTGGCGCGAGATGACATCTAAATCGTCTTGTACTTGGGGATCTTCAAAAAGTTGTTTACTGTAGTGAACTGATTTGGCTTCTTGGGGATTAAATTTACCGAGGACAGATTTTACTTCATGGTTATATTTGCTATAATATACTACTGCTTCGAGCCATGTCCCCACCGTGTCACTATTTAGAAAAATTTTAGGACAAACAGTATGAAACATACGAATCCGTTTCGGAGATTTTAAAAATCCTTTTTTTGTTTCGGTTATTAACTTATCCACTGCTGGGTAACATTTTCGGACTGTTTCTGTTACTAAATGACAGGCATGGAATAAGCATGTTATGTGAAGTAGATATAGATACTACATAAAAGATATGGAAGAGGAGAACCGTTCACAGTTAAAGTCGCACTAAAATGTTAACAATACAGCTGTTCCAAGTATTGGTCGTATCGTACACAGTTACCCATATTTGTTTATTTTTCAGCTCAGATTTTATGACCACTTCAACCGACTTTTTACGTCTGGCAACTGATACCGTAGTTGATTTCGGGTTGGTAGCTTCCACTTTGGTACATAAGTTTTCCAAAATAATTTAAATTGTGCATTTTCAACTCTTGCCTGCGGAATGTTACAAACACTTATTACAAAAACTAAATCATACAGAAATTTCCAATAGGGTGTGGCGCTTTTTCTATTTTCATTGTGTTTTTTACTCTGCACATCTTGTTGGCAAGCTAATTTTTTTGAATGCACAAGAAACACTTGACAATATTTGCAAAAAACTTACCTCCCCATATAAGTTAAACCAGGGAAGCCACTAAGATATTTATTTACTGCTGTAACAAAGGGTAACACTTTTCGCGACATTTTTACCGCCACGGTGATACTGAGCAACCCACAGTTCCCATACACAACTCCGCCCTGCTTCCTGCGATTGTAAACTTCAATGCAAGTAAAGGTCGTTTATCTATCCCTCTTATTCTTTTGACAAATACACAACAAAGATGCACGTACGCTTTGTGCTTGTAGATCAGGACGTCAAGCACCGTACAAGGTCAACTCTAGCGCCGGATGGATCACCGCTGTGTTGTCGGCTTGCTCGCTTTTTACTTTTATAGTTAGCCTAAACTAGCTAGCAGGTGGCATCAAAGTAGATAAGTATTTTAAAATTCTAAATGAAAATTCTTAAGACATATGGTTGACGTAACGTTACATAATTTTTAAAATTAGGAACGGCTATTTTCACGGGTCTCACGGATTTTACGCTATTTTTAATTGAATGCTAAAGTCAATCTTGGCAACACAGCGTCCCGCCACTGAAAGTGCGTAAAATTCACCACTCTTAGTTATTAGCAGTGTTTTGATAAGCACAGAAAAATATTATGTGAATTGATAAATTTACAGACCATACTTGGCAAGTTTTCAGAGGTCTTGCCAAGGTTGGTTTGTAAATTTATCCATTCACACAATATTTTTCTGTGCTTATCAAAACACTGCTAATAACGTGTAGGCAAGGAACTTGGCATAATTTTTACATTTCAGTTATTTTTTTCAGATAACAAAACACACAGTCCTGACGAGAACTTGGTCTGTTTTTTACATGTATGTTTTTGGTGGGATTTCATAACTTTTTGTTCAGTCACCAAATGATATTATTTATTATTAGCATATGTGTATACTCCAAGCAAAAATTTTTAATAATTGCTTTTTGTCGATAAGGTTGCATAAACTCCTGGTATCTCTGTTTGTTGCAATTATCATAAAATAGAGGTATTTGAAAGGAAATCAGAAATTAAAAAAAAATTCGGAGACCTTCCGCGTGTTAGGCGGATGCAATAACCACTACTACACCACGTACACACCTAACTTCCTAAAGCAGAAGTCGCTACCTATTTCGTGTCAGAATCCGTCATGTTGGATTTTCCGCTATGTTGGATGTTTATTGATTTTTCATTTTTCTCGTAATTGTTATCACCTTAAACACTATTTATGTTCCAAATTTCAAAGCTCTCCGTGAGGTGGAGGCAGTCCATCCCGGGTGGCGGGAGGTGGCAGCGCCCTGACCCCGCGATGGAACGCAATCCACCAGGCAGCGGCCTTGGCTCCGACACGGCGCGTCCCAATCGGCTCATAGGGAATGATCCCACTTCGTATGCAGAGTACTCTTTTTGTACGCTGAATGCGGGTGGGACATGCACGAATAAGGCGCTCGCATGGGGACCAAATAAGTGCACGCGGACCACCAAGACATGATATAGGGTAGGCTGCTATATCATTATTGGCGGTAGTGCTACTGACATAAGAGTGGATGGCTTTACTTCGAAACAGCCGTCAGCCCCTAATACGTCAGGAGCTGATAGCTACAGCGTCCTTCTCAGCCATGTGGGCTGAGAAGTGAGGGTGAATGAGGGAGCGAAAGGAGAACGAATGTACTACACACATACACGTACTCAAACGCACGCACACAAACACACACACGCACACACACACATCAGACACTCACACATACACCAACATTATACACACCAGGCAGCATCTGACCCGGAGCGGGCGGCTGCCGATGACATCCCTAAGCCCACGGTGTAACACCATCGCGCCAAGGGGCTGCATGGCACAGGGGAGGAAAGTGTGTCTCTAGCGATGCCCGAAGGACCAGGCTGACCGGAGGGGAAAATGCAAGCCTTAGCACGGACCTTTATTTCGTCCCAACTCGTGGGAACAGGATGGAAGAAAAACAATTTGAAAAAAAGGAGCAATTGAAAGGAAAGGAAAACGTGGAGAGAACAGAGAGGAAAGAAAAAAATATACCTGTCTTAGGCTCGACAGCGAAATATGACCCATTTGTGAGAAGAGACTTTATCGGAAGATCTCCACCTTCAAGAAGCAGATCCACGTCGTCGGTACCAGACATGGAATGGCAAAAGGAGGAGCAGGCTGGCGGAGACGCAACGGGAAAAAGGGTAGAAACACCAGTAAAAGAAACAGCGGAGGCACCAGAACAAAAAAAATTCCTGGAGAAAATGCAGAAAGAGCAAAGGGAACTAGCCGAAATAATACTCAAAACCACTAAGGAAGTAAAAATCCTGCGTATATTAATAACGGAAATACCGAACACAAAAAAAGAAATTAAGACGGCGATAAGCAGGCTGGAATGTCTTACAAGAAAAATGTCAACGGCAACAAATTTCGTAGATGAAGTATTAGACGAATACAGAGCAACAAGGAGAGAACATAAGGAGAGGCCATCCGAAAGAGGGTCGGCTGAAATAGGAACACAGACCATAAACCAATTACAAGAAGAAGACGAAGAAAAAATCAAGGACACCCTAAAAGCCACAAAGACATATACAGGCTTCACCAATGTCGCAGACCTAATATGGCCAGGATCTACCTACAGTCACATTCAGGAAGCGTTTGGAAATCCCCTTGGGTTACAAAAGCAGGGAGACTTAGCGGTGTGCACAAAAAAAAATGAGAAAATGACTAAAGGCATGTCAAAGCGGTTCGCAGAAAGATTCCCAGACCTCATACAAGCAACGGAAAACACAGACGTGGGAGAAGTAACATACCTAGTAAACCATATACACATGTACTACAAAAAACAGGTGGGATGAAAACAAACGAGAAGTTTGTCTTCAACCTAGTGACAAGAGAGGAGGACGCACAAGCCTACAATGAGGAAGTGTTATTTGCAGCCCTGGTAGAAATGAAGACAGTGGTTCAAAATCAGGACAGGAGAAACATAACGTTGATCATTCCCGAATACCCGTACCAAGAAAGGGCAAAAAAGCTAGTAGAATACATCTTCAATGACACTGAAATCGGAATAGAACTCTACTGGGTGGGTAAACAGGAGAGTGGAACACCTAAAGGCCAGGCCGACGGAGTAGAAAGCAAACAACGGTATCAAAATACAGAGGTAAAAAGGAAACCCCGAACAGAAGCCCTGCTACTCAAACAACACGGAAAGACGTATGCGGGCCTATTAAAAATTGTTAAAGAAGAGGTGGACATAGACAAAATAGGACTGAAAGTAAGGAACGTTAGGAAAACAAAACAGGGCGAATAGAGGTATACTCATCTCTGTCGAGGGAGGCATAGGAAAAGTAGAGCCTTTAAGGGCAGCCATAACCGACAAAATCAAGTCAGTAGAAATAAAAACAAAAAAGACGGAGAAGATAATACACGTCAAAGACATAGACGGGATAACAACAAAACAGGAAATAGAGCAGGCAATTAAGGTTGCCCTTGGCAACAAGACAACAGGAGAACTCACAGTCAAGTCAGTAAGACCATGTTATGGAGACAACCAAATCGCGACACTGGCAGCAACAGCTGAACTGGCAGAGAAGCTGATAAGTATGAAACACATACGTATAGGACTGGTAAATTGCAGAATTTAAGAAAGGATAAATGTACCAAGGTGTTATAAATGTCTAGAACATGGACACCTAAGTAAGGAATGCACGGGCCCAGACAGGGGACGAAGCTGCTGGAAGTGCGGAAAGGAGGGCCACAAGCTAACAGACTGCATAAATAACCAATTCTGTTGGACATGCGAAGCAGAACACAAAGCAGACTCTATGCAATGCCCACACTATAGAAAGCTGTTGAGAGGGCATACCGTAAAAAACTAACTCAAAATGATAGAAATCATCCTAATAAACCTGAACAGAAGCAGGGCGGCCCACGACATACTCCATGCGAACGCAAAAGAACGCAAAATAGACATAGCCATTGTAAGTGAACCAAACCAAAAAGCCATAGAACAACCTTTCTGGCATAAAGACCAAAACAAAGACGCAGCAATACTACTGATAAACCCACAGGTCAACAACATAAACTCGGGGAACGGACCAGGATACGTATGGGTGGAACTGGAAGAACTAGTAATATATAGTTGCTACATCTCTTCCAACTGCGGTAGAGAAATCTTCAACGAGTTTCTACAAAACCTGGAAGACAGCATCCGCACGCAGAAAAAAAAGGTCTTGGTAGCAGGAGATTTTAACTCCAAAAATACCGAATGGGGATCCCAGAAGACCGACGCTAGAGGACGCACCCTGTCGGACTGGACAGCAGCACTAAACTTGGTCATAATAAACAGCGGAAATGTGCCCACGTTTAGGAGAGGAAACCGAGAGTCTATAATAGACGTTACTCTCGCAGCAGAAAGCTTGACAACACGGGTCAAGGACTGGAGGGTGCTGGATGACGCGGAAAGCCTGAGCGACCACAACTATATTACCTTTAAAATAATAGCCAAACAAAAAATCGACTATATAGGAAATAACCTAGGATGGCAAATGAAGAACTTCAACGCGGAACAGCTAATGACCGAGATAAAAAGAATAGCAGACATCAAAATACCGAGAAGCCCTGACGAACTAATAGAGACAATACGGCAAGCCTGCGAAAAAACTATCCCGAAGAAGAAACCCTATAAGGGACGGAGACAAGTATATTGGTGGAACGAAAAATCGCGGAACTGAGAATAACATGCCTAGCTGCGCGAAGACGTTTAACACGGGCCAACAAGTCCCGAAACGCAACAACAATAGAAGAGACAAACAACGGACACAAAGAAGCAAAAAAGAACCTTAAAAATGCTATTGCCAAAGCTAAGAGACATTCGTGGGTCGAGCTCTGCGACGAAATAGACAATGACATCTGGGGAAATGGCTACAAAATAGCCGCCAGAAAACTGAGGTTGACCCCAAGAGAGAATCTATCAATACAAAAAAAAGAAGAAATAGTTAAAGCTCTTTTCCCCAGACACGAGAACTTTCACAGGACAAATCAAATACATCAAAACCCAAGAGAATTCACTACCGAAGAATTGAAAACAGCGGTAAGAAAACTAAAAGACAAAAAGGCTCCAGGACCTGACGAACTGAACCCCGAAATCATTAAAGCAGCAGCCAGCGCGATACCAGAGATAGGGTTGCGCATTATAAACGAGTCATTCATAAGTGGAACATTCCCAAAAAAATGGAAAACAGCGAGACTGGTTCTAATAAGAAAAGACGGAAAACCAAGTGGACAGCCAAGTTCATATAGGCCCCTCTGCCTCCTGGACAGTATGGGAAAACTAATGGAGCACCTAATTCTCCTAAGGCTAAAAGAAGAACTTGAAAGGACTGGGGGACACTCAGACAACCAGCATGGATTCCGAGAGGGCCACTCAACGATCGATGCAATTCATGAGGTGACCAAAATGGCAGAAGAATCACGAGGCACAAATAGAGCAAACAGACAGATATGTGCCTTTATACTTCTAGACGTCAGGAATGCATTCAATTCAGCTCCATGGGAAAAAATTCTGAAGACTCTCCACAGAAGACAAATAGCCCCAGAGGTAATACAAATCCTAAATAGCTACCTACATGAAAGAGCAGTTCTTCTGGAGGAGGAAGAGGAGGGGGTCTCCAGACGACACGAAGTAAATAGTGGAGTCCCTCAAGGCTCGATTCTTGGCCCTATCCTCTGGAACGTGCCGTATGATGAAGTACTGGAAATATCCTATATCGATGGCATTAAGTTGATTGGATTTGCAGACGATCTCGCAATAGTGGTGACAGCAAAGACCGAAGAAATACTAATCGAAAAAGCCAACATAACCCTGAAGGAAATAGACAGATGGATGAAGACAAATAAGCTAACACTGGCCCCGGAAAAGACAGAGGCTATACTGCTAACAGGAAAAAGGAAACTCAGACCAATATCCTTCTACCTTGAAGATACATAAATACACCCGAGAGACGAAGTAAACTACCTAGGAGTAACACTGGACAGAGGACTTAGATTCACGAAACACATCGATAGGGCTGCAACAAAAGCAGCGAATAGAGTGGCGGGCCTCTCGAGAATTATGCCAAACATAGGGGGACCAAAGTCAACAAACAGACGGATCCTAGCATCGGTGGCGCACTCAGTCATGATGTACGCGGCACCGGTATGGGGACAAGCCATGGAGACAAAGTGCTCAGAGAAAAACTTGTAATGGTCCAACGGAGAATCGCCCTTAGAATTGCGAGAGCATACCGGACCGTATCAAGAGAAGCAGCCTATGTAGTTGCAGGAGTAATACCTGTTGAACTGTTAGTAAGGGAAAGACAAGAGATCTATGAACAACGAGGAGGAAAACGGGAAATGGCGGAAGCAAGGAGAAGGACAATGGCCAGATGGCAGCAGGGGTGGCAACAATCGCAGAAAGGCGAATGGACCAGAAGACTTATACCAAACATATCGGAATGGACGGAGAGAAAATCTGGAGAGTTGTCTTACTATCTGACACAGGGAATAACAGGCCATGGCAGCTTCAGGGCATATTTATGGAAAATGAACCTAAGCGACACAAACAGGTGCAAATACTGCAGCGAAGAGGACACCGCGGAACACACGCTCTTTAAGTGTAAAAGATGGAACGCGGAAAGGGGACAACTAGAGGAATTCTTAGGGGTGGTTTTTACCACTGAAAGTATGATCCCTGAAATGCTGGCGTCAAGCGAAAAATGGGACAGGGTGGCCTGTACGGTGGGGTACATACTCAAGACAAAAAGGCAAGAAGAGGAATGACAACATCGAAACCCATAGCAATATACGAGAGGAGGGAGCACAAAGCAACACAAGGCGCTAGCTGGAAGAACTAGAGAGAGAGACAGGCACCACTTTCGAAGTCATACCATGATGGTGATACCGAAGTGGATAAGCTGCGCAGGAGGGAGGAAGTTTTTTAGCCCGTAGGCGCCTTCCTAGAGGAAGCGAATCCGGCACACCCGTCCACATAAGAACACTAGGACGGGCGTCTTTTGAAGATTCTTTTACCTCCTTACCAAAAAAAAAAAATTCAAAGCTCTACCTCGATTGGAAGTACCCTAGATTTATGATGATCTGTCAGTCAGTCAATGAGTGCCCGAAATTGTGATTTTTGGACACTCGTATCTTGGAAAATATTCCACCTAGATGTATGAAATTTGGAATACTGCTTCTTTTTAGTAATCTTAACCCGATTGAAAAAATTCAGTCCTGTAACGCAACTAGCCTCGTCAAGCAAACTTTGAATAGGGTGAGGTCGACGTAAAACGTTTTAGACTGCATAAAAACGATAGGATAGTGGACTTTTTGCAGATTATTTAAATTATTGTTTTACTAAAACTTTGCCAATTTCATGCAGTTTTGTTCAGTACCTATTTTCCGTGGTTACCCTTAACCCGAATTTTACCCTTTCATAATATTAGTAAAAATTAAAAATATGTATTATATTTTTACATGTCTTGCAAACCCCACTATTTGGCTTAGTTCGAGGTTGGGTTGATTCTCTTGATATTTAGTTGGTGATATACAGGGTGTCCGAAAAGTCTTAGTATGGGCTCTTTGCTATTAGTAAAGATAGAGACACTAAATTTCAGGTGTATCTTATTGGTCAATAAATCTACTTATTATGTGAAAAGAACCAAACCACTACTATGAAAGTCGCACGTGAATTTAATCTCTCCTAAAAATCTTTCGAAAATTTGGGCATATAGTGGAAATTAAATAGTTTAATAGTAGGAGATAAGTAGTTCTAGTGAAATTTCCCCCCAAAAAATTGATATTAATTAGAAAAACAGTGTAAAAACTAAAAACTTATCTGTCAGTTATAGTTTTAATCTGGAGCTGTAAAAAGCAACTAACATCTTATCAGGAGATTTCCCTTGGATTCACTTTTTTTGTTGTACGGTGCATATGTTTACAGAACTGATAATTTTGAACACTGAACCCCAGAATATTAACCAACTGGTATTCTTTGACTGAACTTTAAAATAAAAGTGCTCCTACACTAAAGGATTTTTGTTTTAATTGCATATTTGTATGGAATCCCAATGGAACAGTGATGTAGTGATTCTGAAGTAATGGTGTAACTTTGGGTCTCCGGTGGCCGAGTTAGTACGGCGCCAGCTTTGCAACCGAGAGGCGCGCGTTCGAATCCCGCTTCGACCATGGATATTTTGTGATTGTTGTTGGAAGGAGGTAGAGGAATTCTTCCTCGACCGAGGTGGTACCACCCCACACATCCTCTTAAAGGACTGGTGAAATCCCTAGGGATGTTTCCAGCTCTGGATGTGTGAGTCGATTCCCCAGTACACCCACGGTACATAGTACTTAGACTTCGGTCTTCGTGGGCTGTCAGAAGATAAAAAAACTGTGAATTTAAATGGATAAGTAGTACTAACTATATTATTACTAAAATTCAATCAATATTTTGTCTTATTTTTATAAACAAAAGTAATATTAGTTTTACTGGCAAAAAGGAATGGTAATATTAGGATTATTTTGTTTTGGAACTTTTGTTGGTTCTTTAAACTGACTCAAAATGGCTTTAACATTTAAATGTTGGAAAAACAAAATTCAAAACAATTTTGTGTTTATCCAGTGCTTCAGTGTATTTCACAGAAGTTATGTACAAAGAAGTAAAGGGATGGTTGTGGTTAGTGACAATCTAGTCTGGTGTTCTCGAGCATATCATGAAGCATCATCTGATAATGATTCAAACACCACTTTGACACTTGAACAAATAATAAATGACCTGAATGTTGAACTTAATCACAAATCAAGTCATCTGGAAGGAACATATCAGAACTAAACGCACTGAACTAGGGCTCAAGTATAGACAGTTGTATTGGCTCTTGGGACGAAAATCTAAGCTGTCAATACACTGTAAAATCATGATATACAACCAGATTTTAAAACCAGTCTGGGTTTATGGCATCCAGTTATGGGGCTGTGCCAAGGAGAGCCACATCAAACGCATCCAAACCTTCCAAAATAAAGTATTACGGAACATAGTTAGTGCACCGTGGTACATACGAAATAGTGACCTACATCGCGATCTTGGTATCCCGTATGTCGCTAGTGAAATTAGAAGATTTGCCATCAAGCACGAGTCTCGACTCCATCAGCACGTTAACGTCGAAGCCATCAGGCTTCTTGACAACCAGGACCTAGTTAGAAGGCTGAAGAGGACCAAGCCCTTTGAACTAGTATAGACTTTTGAAAACATAGTACAGTGCGCAAGTGTGTGAGTGCTAAGTGCCATGGCCATGAGTCACAACAGATAAACCTTTAGGACTCCATTGGGAGAACTTTAGTATATAAGGATTTTAGTTTTCAAGAATTTAGAGAAAAATTAATGGTTGGTCTTGCAGACCAGTTTTAATAACAGTAAGCGCAGCAGGCTTTATCAATAAAAAAAATCTGGAAAAAGTCAAATCTGAGTCACAAGCATTCCTTGAGGAAGCTGAATCTGAAAATAAAGAACTTTTTAGAAGAAAACAAGGACCTAAAAACAGGATTAAGGAACCTGAAAAGGTCATCTCAAAAAGTCAAACTATGCCACCCATTGTATCTAATGTATATACAGTCACACTAAACAGACTAACGCTGGCATAAAATTAACAAAATAGAGTTACTGTCAACATACCAGTACCGTGAATGATGCCTCTACTACAACTAAAGACCTGCCAGTTGACTCAAACATAATTTCTCTTGAGGAATCGATTTCCAGATCACAGGCTACCATCGTTGGACTAGAAGAGATAAGGCTACAAATGATTACATCAATTCAGACTTTGACTGCTGAGAACAAATATCTTATGAATGAGATAGAAGATTTAAAAGAGCTTTCCCAGAACTCGACTCAATCCTCCATAAAGGAGATAGTCTACGAATTTTACGAGCGAGAGCACGATAGCATTGCTGCTCGATAAATGTCAATAAAACTTGGGTTTTCTTTGAAGTTCTAAAGTAAAAGTTATATGGTGCGATAGATAATTTTTTGAGCTGCCGTGTGAGCTAATTAGTTCTTGAAAGTGACGGCCATTTACAATGTCAAAGTGTGGTTTTTGTGATTCGTCCTCCCGCAAGGCGATGATAACGTGCGACGGGCTGTGCAAAAAACGATACCACGCTGACTGTATGTCCGTTCCACCTGAAGCAGTCAGTGTTATTAATGCGGTACCGGGGGTTTCCTGGAAGTGCCGTACCTGCTATAATATCAAAGCTGATGATTTTAACACCAAAATGCAGGCCACGTTAGAAACTAAACACACTGAATTACTCAGTTCTCTATCTGCAAATTTTCAAACTCTTACTAAGGATTTTCTGGATTCAGCAGTAAATAAGATAAGTGCAAGGATGGAGAATGGTTCGAAAGATGGTTCATCAACGAGCTTTGCTGATGCTCTCAGAAGTAAAGGCAGCTCAAGGATAATTATCCAGCCAAAAAATCAAAACCAGGATAGTTCTCGTACCAAATTTGATATACTGCAGAATATTAATCCAGCTACAGAAAACATTCCTTTTAATACTGTTACACCTGTATCGAATGGCGGTTTCGTGCTAAGCACAAATCAAACCAGTGCAGACAAGTTTAAAGACTTAGCGGCGCAAAAACTTTCCGATAATTATGAAGTAAGGGAGTTGAAAAGGGTACAACCGGCTGTTCGGATTGTTGGACTTTCCCAGGAATACAATGAGGAGGCTCTCATGCAGTGCATTCAACTACATAATCCACATATATTTTTTTCAGATTCTCAGTGCAAAATTTTAAAGTTGTGGCCTACAAAAAAAAATAATCAAATTTATCAGGCTGACCTACAGTTGGACGAGTTAACTTTTCAGAGAATTACAGATATTGGTAAGCTGATTGTTGGGTTGGATAACTGTACTGTCTATGAGGCACTCTCTGTTCCACGCTGTTTTAAATGCAACGGTTATAACCACACTGTCAAATTTTGTAAAAAAGCATTGTCTTGTCCTTTATGTTCCGGTAGTCATGATATCAAGACCTGCAGGGTTTCCAAAGATCAGTATAAATGTATTAATTGTGTTAATGTTAAGGAGAAACAAAAACTAGACATTCCAGTTAATCATGCTGCATGGGATTATAATAGTTGTTTTGCTCATAAACAGTTAATTGAAAAGGTTAGGGGTGATATCCTTCGACTAGTCAAATAGCAACCAATGAGTCTTTTAGGTGAAACGCACCTATTTCTATCTAATACTGCAAATATTAATTCTCCGCATTCTTCTACAATAAAAAGTAATTTATCTTTTAGCCAGCGAAATAACTTTAAAATATCAGTTTATTATCAAAATGTGCGAGGCCTAAGGAGCAAAACGAATGAATTTCTGAATTCTGTTTTGGCTACAAACTTCGACATATTGGCGATCTCGGAAACCTGGTTGGACTCTGATGTTTTTAATACTGAATTATTTGATTCGCGTTATACAGTTTATCGTGCAGATCGAGATTACCTACAGTTGGGTTGCACCAGGGGGGGTGGAGTGCTTTTGGCAGTAAAAAATATTTATGAGGTTTCAGTTTTAAAAATTAATAATATCCCGAGGTCCATTGATTTACTTAGTGTTAGAGTAACTTTAAATTTATATTCTTTTTATTTATTCTTGGTCTATATACCACCTAATACGAATGTCGATAACTATAATCAATTATTCGAGATAATAAGTGAATTGGGATACTTATACAAATCTAAAGTTGTATTTTTGGGTGATTTTAACTTACCGGACTTGTCAAATGCATTATCTGGTGAATGTACTGATGAGAAAACCCTGTGTTTGTTAAATTATATGCAATTCTTTAACTTCACTCAGTATAATTTTGTTAAGAATATAAATGGTCGTTTATTAGACTTGGTCCTGTGTAATTCCGAAATACTTACGTGTGAAGTTGAAAAGGCTGAGGATGTATTATTGCCTGAAGATAATCATCATCCTCCACTGATAACGTTTTTTAGTTTTGCTAATGAGAAAAAATTTAATAAGCAAAAAACTAGCTGCGTCTATTATAACTTTAGAAAGGCTGATTTTGTAAATCTGTATGTACATTTTAGTAACATAAACTGGGACTTTTTAACTGCCGTCAGTGATGTAAACTCTGTTTGTGAATTATTTTACTTAAAAATTTATGAAGCTTTGGATGTTTTTGTGCCTAAGACGAGGAAGCGTCGCAGAAATTATCCACCTTGGTTCAATTCACAGATAATTAAAACAGTTAAGAAAAAGTTTGTAGTGTGGCGGAGGTTCAAGCGAACTGGTAAGCATGCCGATCTATTAGAATTTAGGAGAATGAGAACTCTAGTAAAACATGAAGTAAACAATGCTTACAAAAGGTATTGTGAAGATATTGAAAATCGTATTGTATCTGATCCTACGAAATTCTGGCAATTAATAAATAGTAAGAAAAATAATAAGCAATTTCCTGAAATAATGACACTGGGTGAAAACAGTTTTAGAGATCATGCCGACATTGCAAATGCGTTTGCCAACCATTTCCAATCATCCTATGTTTTGCCTGGTAATGTGGATAATCGTCAGACTGCTGCTGCAACGGATACTATTTTTGTAGCGAAGTTTGATAAAGCTCATGTTTCACGTTGCCTGAAAAGGATGAAACAGAAGGGGACTATGGGTCCAGACGGAATACCATCTTTTTTATTGCATGATTGTGCTTGCCTTTTTGCTGAACCTCTTACCATAATTTTTAACTTATCTTTAAAAACGTCGCAATTTCCAGATATCTGGAAAACATCCAAAATCATTCCGGTATTTAAAAAGGGGGACAGGGGAAAAATAGAAAACTATCGCCCCATAAGTATTGTTAACAACTTTTCTAAGTGTTTTGAAATGATTCTGCATGAGAGATTACTTTTTCAGGTTAAGAATAAAGTCGCAGAAAGCCAGCACGGTTTTGTCAAGGGGAGATCAACCATATCTAACCTAATTTGTTTAACACAATTTGTAGCGGAAGCATTTGATCAGAACTGTCAGGTGGATGTTATTTTTACGGATTTTTCAAAGGCGTTTGATAGACTTGATCACAACATTCTGCTTAGTAAACTTCACACTTTTGGCTTTTCAGATAATTTGATTAATTTCTTTAAATCTTATTTGGCGGATAGGAAGCAGACAGTAGAGTGTTGTGGTCAATCGTCTGTCCATATGAGTGCTCCTTCTGGAGTACCACAGGGGTCCATTTTAGGTCCTTTGTTGTTTAACATATTTATCAACGGCATTCTCGAAAACCTTGAAAGTCACACACTTCTTTATGCTGATGACATGAAGATATATGCCCGCATAGGGAGTCTGGAAGACTGTGGGAAACTTCAGCTCTCACTTGACAAGATCCACGACTGGTGTACTATAAATAACCTACCTTTAAATATAAATAAGTGTAAGGTTATGTCGTTCTCGCTAAAACGTATCACACTGCCGTACGATTACGCAATCAATAATACTCCATTAGAAAGAGTAGATTCTTATGGTGATCTTGATGTATTGTTGGACAGTAAACTTTCCTTTGTTCCTCATATAAACTCTCTTTTATCGACTTGCTTCAAATTACTAGGGTTCGTTATACGAAATTCGCGTGATTTTTCGAATATCACTGCCTTAAAACTACTGTTTTACGCATTTGTGAGGTCCAGAATGGAGTATGCTTCGGTGATATGGTCGCCATATTATCAGATACATATTAATCGACTTGAAAGGGTTCAGCGACGATTCTTGAAGTACTTGAGTTTCAAAATTGATGCCCACTACCCGGATATTGGTGTGCCTCAGGAGGACTTATTGCGCAGACATTCGTTGGACTCTTTGGAGAATAGACGCAGGGTTTTTCAACTGAAATTTCTTTACAAGATCTTGCATAATGGGGTGGAATGTAGTGAGATTCTGAATTCCTTACAATTCCTGATTCCTAGAGCATCATCTCGCCATCCATACACATTTTACGTCCCAACACCGCGCACCAATATCTGTAAATTCTCACCCATAAATAGAATGTGCAGTACGTACAATATGCACCAAGATAGGTTTGATATTTTTTATTGTGGCATAAATAGCGTACGTCTGACCTGACACTCTGTTGTGGTCCACCTTTTGTACTTTTGTGATTAATTTTCTTTTTTTTTTGGACATGCTTAAGAGTTGTTAATTGTTAATAGTGTACCCCGGTTTAATTTTTGTTTTTGTCTTTTCTTACTTTGTACCTTCTATTTTGTCTTGTAATGTTCTAATCCATTTTTCTATTCTGCAATATTTTACATGTCTATGTATAACTATATTAGTATCTGTACTTTAAGTTATAATTATCTGTTGTACCCATTTGTTAATTGGTTTCAAACTGTTAAATGGGTGTAAATAAATAAATAAATAAATAAATAAATAAATAAATGCCCTAAGTTGCAGTATCCAAGGATTTTCCAATACTTCACCCTTTGAAGAAATTTCTTTGGCAAGCGGAAATCGCCAAAGGAAATGACTTCTAAAACCCAAAAGAACACCCTGAAACCTGCTAAAAGAACTTGCGAGTCACCTATAATCCTTAAAAATGAAACAGTCATTATGGGGACTTTAGTGCGCGGGGTGTTTCCACTGGAATCAGTAAACATATCGACACTGACAAATTTACTGTACTTGGTACAGCGAAACCGGGGTATGATGCTGAGCGGCTCACAAATGAAATCTTTAACTACACAAACCGAGATGATACAATCATTATCTGCTTAAGTTTTATGTCAGACTGTGCTGGAATAAGGAAACGAGATATTAATAAATTGTGCTCTCTAGGGAAATATTGCCATGTAATATTTTGCATAACTTATAGGCACAGTACCTCCTCTCACAGGATATTTAGCATGTTTTCATATGAAGCTTCCACTTTTTTAAAAAGGTATACTGCCTCAATTACAATATTTTGCAATGTCATTATCAATGGTAACTTTAGATTAAGCACAAGTGACCTATGTCTACATTTGATTCAGTATATGTCTGTTAATGGTGCTATTAATAATAAAATTTCTTTGATTTCCTTACCAAAAGTGTTAAATAACAAAGGCCCATCTTGGACATATACTTTTGCCAATGGTGAAAACAATGTAAACAACACAGACAATGACACAGGCCATCATTTTTTAGTGTAAGCTCTTATGACAAAACCATATTTTCAATATTGTTGCTTAATATATAATCTCTTCGTTGCAAAATAAACGAACTGTATGTTTTACTTGACTCGTATAACTATCCGAGTATAGTTCTTCTGACAGAAGCCCGGTTCAATGAAAGTGAACCACTAAGTGTTCCAAATTATGTTGTAATTTCTAAGTTCTGTACATCTGCCTATCAAAATGGTGGAACCGTACCACTAATGAATGAATCCTTATACGGCGACATGCGGTTTGAAGCATGCACGAGGGTTGGCTGTCTAGTTCAAGAGAAACAATTTGAGTTTCCAATTATTTATTCAAATAAATTCGATATGTAGGTGATTTGTATACCCAGTACTAATGGGTACGAATTTTTGGACAAGCTTGAGTTATTGCTTTCAAGATTTCCTATTAAAAGCCAAATTGTGTTAGCAGGCGACTTAAATATTGATTACAGTGATGTAACATCACACGAAACAGCGGCAGTTACAAATATTATTTCATCATTTAATTTAACAATGCACGTCCACTCTTACATACGTATTATCGATCATTCTGCAACCACAACTGATTATATATGCTCTACCCTAAATTCCCAGGTAGAATGTGAATCAGAAATTCTCTATTAAGACGGTCTCTAAACCTAAGAGGGGGAGGGTAATAAAAAGAATTATGAGCAGCAAGAGTTATGATACAGACAAGAGTGTCATCGGGTTTAATGGAATTCTGTGCGGTCTAAATCATGCAGTCTAAGTGATTTTCATTCTGTGCCTTGCAAAATTATTGACATATCTTGCCCTCTTCGAAATGTCAAACCAAATCTTAGTTAACACATAGTATTCGTACATCATCTTCTAATTGAAGGTCTCTAAACCACCTTAAAAAACCTACCTTCATAAAAACCTACTTCTCTACTTATAGAAGAATATATAGGGAAGTCATCTCTAGAGCAAAGCATTACTCTAGCAAAATTAATAAATCAACAAATAAAAGTCGTATGACATGGAATATTGTCAATGAAATCACAGGGCGTAGCAGTAATCATCAAAACCCTGATAATTCCTTAGTTCCTAATGAACTTAATGACTACTACTGCTCTGTGGCCGAAAACACAACTAACACAATATCATCAAATCTCGACCCAATATGCTACCTTGCTAACATAACGTTATAAATACCTTTCATTTCAGACAAATCACCTGTGATGAAACATTCAAAGCAATAAACGACATAAAAAATAAAGATGCAACTAGTATTGATGGGTTCTCAACTAAAATCCTTAAGGAACGCCCTAAGAAAGCCCATCTAGCGCTGACAGATGTCATCAACGGCTCTCTTTCGTCTGGTCACTTTCCCTTATGTTTGAAGTCTGCCACTGTTGTCCCGGTCCAGAAAGGTGGTGAAAAAAACACTTGTAACTTTCGTCCAATTTCCTTATTATCAACTCTATCTAAACTTTTGGAATCTGTCGTCAAAAAACAAGTAGTGAATTTCCTTTCTGAAAACAACATCTTAACAAAAAAACAGTTTGGCTTTCAAGTGGGTAAAAGTACAACCGATGCTGTATTTAACTTATTGAATACCTTCTTAAAGCCATAAACAACCGTAAGTCTACAGCTGCAGTGTTCTGCGATATGTCAAAGGCATTTGACTGTCAGTGTCTTAATTAAAAAAATGAATATTTACGGTTTCCGAGGTACTGAATTGAAATTCTTTCAATCCTACCTGGATGATCGTTATCAAGAGGTAACCTTTGGTGGAAATGTCTCTCAGAGAAAACTTATTTCATTGGCGTGCCCCAGGGCGCTGTCTTGGGGCCACTTTTATTCCTCATATATATCAATGACCTTATGACCCTTGAATATCTGCTTCATTCACGGTTTTTGCTGATGATGACACGGTCACTTAGAGCCACCATGATCCTGCAGTTCTTCCCAACCAAATCTCTCCCGATCTGGTCAGTATCAAAAAATGGTGCGATGCCAGCTCCCCCTCACTTACTCTTTCTAAAACTCATCTCATAACATTTAAAAATCTTAATCTTCCGAATATCTCTCTCTCTCTCTCTCTCGCACTGGATTCAGTGCCCTCATCTAAATTTCTTGCTCTCCATGTTGATCTTAAACTAAAAATCGCGTCCTATCATTGAACAAAAAACTAGCATGTGGATGCTACAGTTTAAGGGTTGTTGCCTTCGAACTAGGCACAGCAGTGGCATGAATGACTTATTTTGCATTAGTGGAATCTCATTTACTATACTGTTTACCATTCTGGGGTTGCTGTAGCCAATACTTGTTTCAATCCGTATTCATGAGGCAAAAGAGGGATGTTGGTTTCTTTGTGGAGTTCCCCTGGATATCATTGCAGGCCTCTGTTTATTTCAAAAAAATTACTCACTCTTCCCTGCCTTTTTATCTTAGACACAGTGTGTCTCATCCATAAACATCTCTCGCGTTTTCGAACAGGGAATGGTTTTTACCAAACTCGACAAATTAATAACCTAAGATTGCTAATTCCACGCATTACGCTTGTTAAAGACTCTTTTATTTATAATGGTATTAAAATGTACAGTCACATGCCTGTTGAAATTCGGTCAATTACTGACCTTCAAAAGTTCAAAAGTAGATGTAAAGTTGTTTTTCTTGAACAGACTTCTACTCTGTACAATCATTCTTGGATCATACATTTTAATAATCTGCTATGTTTGTCTTCTTACATGTAATTCTATGTTTCTTGTTGATTATACAATAAATGTACTATGAAAGTGTTACTTTTGTAGTGATGAGTTAATATGTGATAGTTTAAGCGTAGAAAGTTGCTGCTTGAGGTGTGATATATGAGTATTTCTTTTTGATAACTATGAAAGTGTATATTCTTTATAATGGTGCATATACAATGTGTAACCTAAAGTTTTAGTTAGGCTTAGTTAGGCTTAGTTTGTCGCTAAGAATTTTGATCTTGGATAATAAAGCTTGTTTAAATAAATAAACAAGCATGTAATTTAACTTTTTCAACCCCCTTGAGGGGTGACGCTAGGGAGTTATATAAGGTTAAAAATTTTAAATGTCCTATGCATTGCGGTACCTCATTTTAAAGGTATTTAAAAAAGAAACATTTTACCGACAACCCGAGGTCCATATCTTAATTCGTTCTTAATGGTAAGCCTTTAAAAATTAAAAATCGTGGAAAAAAGATTAAAAAGTTAAATACCTTTATTTGTATAATTACTCTCAAAGTTGTTCAAAATGACCACTATGAACTTCTTGGCAGTAATAAAGTTGATTTTGGTCGAGAATGGCAGGAGTTACTTCTACACCTCAAATTTGGGGTCTCTATCTTTAGTGCTATAGTCTATCCACTGAACGTACTGAGTAATCACGAGCAGACAATGCGGTGTCGGGCGGCCCGGTTTACACTGCACAAGTACCTACTTGTAGAAGTGATAATGCGAAAATCATCAGAGGCGTAGTATATAGGTAAATTAATGAAAATATATTAATTTATTTTAGAAGGTTTGCCACAATATAATGGTTAATATTATAATGGTGACTTTACTACTAAAATAAGCAGGCTGAATAATTGAAATGATTTTCTTTGTGTTGTGGACTTTTGTTGTACCACGAGCGTTGTGACACTGCCGCAAATAGTTAAAATAAAACTAACACTATTTCTTAATCTTCCGTCTATTTAAACTTAATTTACAAGTATTTTTAATTTTGGAGAACGAACTTGATAAAACGAAATCTAAGAGGTAACCAACTTAACTAATAAATAACATAACTGTAATTATAACGAAGCTCTGTTAAGTCGAAAAAAGGGTCTACACAATGGACAAACCGGTGATTATAATAGCACCTAAGATGTGCCATCACCGGATGACACCTAACGTGTAACACTTGAAGGGTGAACCATCCTTAATCAACGCGAGAGCGCTTGCATTAAAGAATGTCTTTCAACTTGCGGCCTAAAAACACAGATGGCGTGACACACTAACAAATACCAGCACACTGCGGTATTTCACAGTCAAATAGCATTAAATCTTTGCAAACTGCATTCCATCACAACTTGGAATCCATAGTTCTAAGACGGTCTTAACTGTCTCAACTATGAGGGCTTTTCATTTCTTTCTGGTTATACAGCTCCGCTGATGATGGCTATGAGGTAGCCGAAACACGTGTCCGGAGAGAAAAAGCAGCCGCGTTTGCAAAGATTGCTAAATTTATGTTAGAGGCCAAATGAACTCTCTAAGTGTTGTACCTTTATATATTTTTCTATGTAATTATAACTTTGACAATAATTTGGGAATTTTAGGAACGACAGACAAATTAAATAATATACCTAACTATAAACTACAGGTAAGATATACATACATAATAAAAATGTAATATATATATATATATATATATATATATATATATATATATATATATATATATATATATGAAGAAATATTGATCCGGGAGTACATCCGTTCGTTTGTTAAATTCCTGTTGGAATCTGGCAGACGTTTCGCCAAGGTCTCACTTGGCATTATCAATGCTTACTCGTTGCTGTCAAGTCGTAAGTAGAGTTTACGACTTGACAGCAACGAGTAAGCATTGATAATGCCAAGTGAGACCTTGGCGAAACGTCTGCCAGATTCCAACAGGAATTTAACAAACGAACGGATGTACTTCCGGATCAATATTTCTTCACATTTCTCCATCCGTGAAAGTCTACGTTCAAACATATATATATATATATATATATATATATATATATATATATATATATATATATATATATATATATATATATATATATATATATATATATGGATGGCGCATGTTACGAAGCCCACTACAACCCACACATGAAAGGAAGCCCGAGGTTTACGGGGTAAGGGGATTTTGGTGATGTCGTTATTCTCGGGTTTTACGAAGCCCAGATGTATATATGAGTTTGCAATGTTTAGAGCACTCATATTATATGAAGCCCGACAATGTTGCCAGAGTGTCAGACAACATTTAATTTATACCGTAGTAAGTACGCCGATTGTACGAAGCCCGTAAGCGTATATATAAGTTTATTTATATCCTGCCGATTATAAGCAACCTAGCAATATTGACATGTGTTTACCATTACATAAATACTTGGCCTGGGAATAGCTTCACCTAAATCTAATGACGAACAGGTATCTTTTAGTAATATAAATGTCCGTGAAGCCGTTTTTTTTTAAATATGTTTTAAGGACAAAGTTAGACAGAAATAATGGTTTATAGACTTTTCCTGACTACCCTCAAATTAGAAGCAAAATCGGTGGGGGTTAGGAGTTGAAAATATTTAAAAATGCACTAAAAAATCTGCCTTTATTTTGTTTCGTTGATTTTGGATGAGGCTACATATTTACCGTTTGACAGGTGATTGATGCTACTAATTTAGGCGAATGTCTGGAAGGACCCTATCAATCAACTATCAAACGATAAATGTGTTGTAAATTGTCAAAATATTAGGAAAAAATAAAAACGGAATTTTAGGTGCATTTTTTTATATTTTCAACTCCTAAACCCGTACGAATTTTGCTACTAATTAAGGAGTAGTCAGGGGAAGTTTATTAACCGTTATTTCTATATACTTTTTTCTTTAGAACGCATATTTTTAGAAAAACTATTTGTATGGAGTTTTGTTGTAGATGATTTTGATTTTAACGCTATTAACAACCAGAATTTTACCACCGCAATAAATAAACAAGATGAAAATGCCCTCCCTGATAATACCAAAGAACTTGAACTTAGTAGTTCACCAATGACCAGCCAAAACCTTCAAAACGAAAATCCACCACCAGGATGTACCAGTGATTATATTGCACCAATACTCAGTCAAATTAATGAAGATGTAAGCCGTCGATGTCAAGAAGGAAATGCACGTAATATTGGATAAAACCTTCAAGACGAAAACACACCTTGTGATAATTCAAATAACGACTTTGCACCGATGATTAACCAAAATGTTCGAAACGAAAATCCACCTCCAGGAAATACCAGTGATTATATTGCACCAATCCCCAGTCAAATTAATGAAGATGTAAACCATAACCTTCAAGAAGAAAATACAGCCGATATTGGACAGAACCTTGAAGACGAAAACACACCTTCTGACAATTCAAATAACGATATTGCCGCTATCCAAAACTTTCAAGGTGACAACATACTCCTTTGTATTGTTAACGATTATACTGCGCCAATGATTAGCAAAACTAAACAAGATAAAAATGTCCTCCCTGATAATACCAAAGGTTGTATTTCACCAATGACCAGTCAAAATCTTTAAAACGAAAATCCGTCTCCAGAAAATACCAGTGATTATATTGAACCAATGCCCAGTCAAATTGATGAAGATGTAAACAATAACCTTCAAGAAGAAAACACACCCAATATTGGACAAAACCTTCAAGACGAAAACACACCTTTTGATAATTCAAATAACGATATTGCAGCTATGACCAGGAATAAAGAGTGCGACAAATAATAATAACATAAACAACAAAACAATAAACCTGAGCAAACAGGCATTTGTAATGGTCGAAATAGTGTAAATACTATGGACAGGCGACTGCAAAATCAGGCATTCCTCAAGACGTGATATAACTTTAAACTGATCTGATTCGACTCGATAAAAATGAAACCCAAAGAAACATGGCAAAAAGGAGGATTTTTATCATTGCACCTCTTGAGGAATGCTTCGTAGATTTTGTAGTCGTCTGTTGAATTAACACCTTTGAATACAGTTAAGATCCGATATTTCACTAATTTCAATATTTAAAGATCTTTTGTCTAAAATCAATACATATCAGATTTACAACAGATTTTTAAGACATGTAAACACTGTACTGCACGTTCATTTTGCAATAAATAATTACGTCTAGTGCATTTTGAATACATACAGGGTGGTGCAACCAAGATGGGGTGGACGATTGTGAGTAAACGGTGAGGAATTTCGGAAACATTTTTTCTGGATATTATCGATAGTCAAACACGCTATGTTTTAAAATTATGGCCATAATGCAGGGTGGTCCGAAAAACTCGTGGCGAACCAAACTTGTATTTTTTAAATGGGACACCCGGTATATAATTGTTCCAATTGAATCTCCTGTTCGTTACGATCATTTTGATATAGGGTTTATTGGGTCTAAAACTTATAGTAAGGGAATGGGACGCGGTTAAAGTTGAAAAAATGCTCACAGTTCGGCCATTTTTAAAAACATTTGAAACAGGTATGGAAAAACCAAATATTCCATAAAACGCTACATATCCTTGAATACATTAATCGCTTGTAATTTGTTTAAAATTATTCACTGTCATACAGGGTGGTCAAGTTTTGCAAATTTTTGGTGGTCAAATTTTGCTCATTGTTTTTAGATGGAACACCCTGTATATTTTATTTTCATGTTAAAGATAACATCACTAGCTTTCAAAAAATACCACACATGATGCCTTTCTGACCAACAGTTTTTTAGTAAACTAGCCGTGAAAGCAAAGTTTCTTCATTCTAATACGATTATACTGAATTTACGTTGTTTATTATTAAATATCTAATATTAGGAGGCCATGACACTATCATAAATGAGACAAGAGATTGACGAACTTGTCAAAGCTACTGCCGCATAATCCATTATTTACAAGTTAAGTGTAGGTGGCCCAATAATTATGAGGGAAGAAAACTGAGATCCCAAAACTTTTACATGTTTATTAGAGATATTTCAATTGTTTTTAGGAAATGTAACGTAATTAATAAACCAGTTATAAACAAAGATAATCAGTTCTCAGGTATTATTAATAGTGTAAGAAAATTAATTAAGCAAAAACAGAACATCTTTTAAAATTATTTAGGTATGTTCTTGCTTGTAAACTTAATTTAATATAAACAATTATAAAAGCTCATATATGGTGTTCAACTAAACCACAATTTTGCTGAAGGCACATTTCGAGTCCATCCATGAATGAAAGTTTCACTTTTCTCGAAGTCTGTTCTGAAATGTTGCGAATACTGTTTCTTATTCTCGTCTTCATATCTTTCACTGTGGTTGGAACCTCTTTATAGACTTCTTCTTTAACATGCCCCCATAGAAAAAATCTAGTGGTGTTAAGTCGGGTGATCTGGCTGACCACTTAACTGGTCCACCTCGCCCAATCCAACGATCTGTCTTCCAATTATCGACAAAATTCTTACATTCCTATGGTAATGCGGGGGCGCTCCATCATGTTGAAACCATAAGGATCCCCTTACCATTAAAGGTAAATCTTCAAGCAATACTGGCAACTCATTTCTCAAAAAACTGGTTTATTAATTACTTTACATGTCCTAAAAACAATATTTTCTGTTTTTTGAAATATCTCTAATAAACATGTAAACGTTTCGGGTCTCAGTTTTCTTACCTCATAATTATAGGGCCACCTACACTTAACTTGTAAATAATGGAATATGCGGCAGTCTTTGACAAGTTCGTCAATCTTTTGTTTCATTTATGATGGTGTCATAGCCTCCTAATATTAGATATTCAATAATAAACAACGTAAATTCAGTATAATGGTATTAGAATGAAGAAACCTTGCTTTCACGGCTAGTTTACGAAAAAACTGTTGATCAGAAAGGCATCATGTATGGCACTTTTTGAAAGCACAGTTGTAAGTAGTAATGTTATCTTTAATATGAAAATAAAATATATAGGGTGTTCAATTTAAAAACAATGAGTCCAACTTGACCACCCTGTATAACAGTGAATAATTTGAAACAAATTGCAAGCGATTAATGTATTCAAAGATATGTAACGTTTTATGGAATATTGGGTTTTTCCATACCTGTTTCAAATTTTTATAAAAATGTCCGAACTGTGAGCATTTTTTTAAATTTAACCGCGTTCCATTCCCTTACTATAAGTTGTAGACCCAATAGACCCTATATCAAAATCATCGTAATGAACAGGAGAATCAATTGGAACAATTATATACCGGGTGTCCCATTTGAAAAAATACAAGTTTGGTTCATCACGAGTTTTTCGGACCACCCTGTACGATGGCTATAATTTTAAAACATAGCGTGTTTGACTATCGATAATATCAAAAAAAAAATTTTCGCAATTCCTCACCGTTTACTCACAATCGTCCACCCCATCTTGGTTGCACCACCCTGTATATGCACGATAGACATAAATTACGTTTTCAACAATCATTCCAATTTTTAGATTTTTATTCTTTTGTTTTTAAGATTTCAATCGAACCAGTTTTGGTAAAACACCCTGTATAAGACCTCAGCATAAACCTAAATGGTTCGAATTTAATAAGTATTTTTATTAAAATAAACGTTGCCAAACTTCCGGGCTTCTGTTAATCGATGGAACATCTTCGGCTTCCTAACATGCGTAGTATTCCCGAAGTGTATATACATTTTTCCGGACCGCCAACTGGTGGCAGTTACCATGAACTACAAGTGTATTTTTTTTAGGGATCACACAACCCTAAACAGCCCGGGCTTCGGATAGGAAATTGCATTTATAGAGTCACCTATTGTACTTTTAACAAAGCCGCGGCAGTCATAGGAAGCCTGAACCGATATGCAACCTAATGCACTTACTTGTAATGCAAAAAGATAGCGCTAACTACGTGTTTATTAGAAAAAACACTGAAAAATTACGAAGCCCGAAACCGGGCTTCCCAAGTCGGTATCGGGCTTCGCATACTAGGTCCAATATAGCGTTTTTGGCTTCCTAAAGGTGGAATCCATATATATATATATATATATATATATATATATATATATATATATATATATATATATATGTGTGTCGTGGTTAATCCGGGAATTCATCCGTTCGTTTGATTTGATTCTAGTTGAAACTTGCAGACGTTTCGCCAAAATCTCATTTGGCATCTTCTGTGCTTACTCGCTGGTACCTCATCGTAGAAAGTTTACTTTCTACGATGAGGTACCATATCTCAACAATTCATACTCCAGGAGCTTTGGAACAAAAATCCTAAGAAGGAGAGCGGCCAAGAGAAATTGCTGGAAATAATTTTTAAGTTCCTAACTCTGCCGCTTGGGGGCGTAATTGCTGTGGTCATGTAAAAAACACATTTTTCTGGACAATATCCCTATAAAAGCTATCAGAAAAATATTACACTGATAATTCTACTAGAATTCCACATCTTTTTGGTTTAACACTTTTTGCTGTAAGAGGTAAAATTAGGGCGGGAGAGGAGGGGGAAAGTCTACTGATAAAAGTGTCCATAATTTTGGTTTGACTCAACCGAATTTGATGAACTTGGTCTCGTTTAAGAAAGGAAAGCTTGCTAATTTAAACGAAATAATAGCTGTGTTACATTGACTTTCGCGGCACTCGCTAGAGGGCGTTATTTGAAAAACTCCTTGTTTTTTCAATTTTTCTTCGAAATTTTAAATGGAATGACATAGTTATTATACCATAATCGAAAAGTAGAATAAATTTGCAAGAGAAAATGTAAAAAATTCGATTCGATATCTTCATTAGTTTCGGAGTTATAGCCTAAAGAATAATTAATATTATGTTAATTAAAAAAAGCAATTGTTTTCATGGGTCCGTTGGTCAAGCGTGCCATGAAAAATAAAAAAAAATATTTTTAAACTTTTTATTAAGTGTGATACCTGACAGCATATTCACGTTCCGCAAGAGGAGCATTTTCAAAACACTGAAAATATATGGCCAGCATATCGTAAGCCTCGGCGCTGGTACAAGCCATTTTTGAAAGATGCCGCACAAAAGTTGAATAACGATAAAGTCAAAATTCAGAAAAAAATCCGAGATACAATTTGGACAGATACTTATCAAAGATTGATTAGAGTGACATTTCAATTTATTTGCTTCCCTGAAAACCTGCCGATTTTGTTTCATGGCTTACTAGATAATTTGTTAATAATACGACAGGTAAGTAAATTAAAGGCAATAGTAATGGAATAAAAAGTTGAAAACACCCTTAATAAAGTTTAAAAATGTTTCTTTATTTTTCATGGCACGCTTGACCACGGACCTATAAAAACAATTGATTTTTTCAATTAACATGATATTAATTATTCTTTTGGCTATAACTCCGAAACTAATCGGCAGGTTTTCAGGGAAGCAAATAAGTAGAAATGTCACTCTAATCAATCTTTGATAAGTATCTGTCCAAATTTAATCTCGGATTTTTTGTGAATTTTGAGTTTATCGTTATTCAACTTTTGTGCTGCATCTTTCAAAAATGGCTTGTATCAGCGCCGAGGCTTACGATATGCTGGCCATATATTTTCAGTGTTTTGAAAATGCTCCTCTTGCGGAACGTGAATATGCTGTCAGGTATCACACTTAATAAAAAGTTTAAACATATTTTTTTTTCATTGCACGCTTTACCACGGACCCATAAAAACAATTGCTTTTTGTAATTAACATGATATTAATTATTCTTTTGGCTATATCTCCGAAACTAATGAAGATATCGAATCGAATTTTTTACATTTTTTTTTGCAAATTTATTCTACTTTTCAATTATGATATAATAACTATGTCATTCCATTTAAAATTTCGAAGAAAAATTGAAAAAATAAAGAGTTTTTCAAATAACGCCCTCTAGCCAGTGCCAGTGCCGCGAAAGTCAATGTAACACAGCTATTATTTCGTTTAAATTAGCAAGCCTTCCTTTCTTAAACGAGACCAAGTTCATCAAATTCGGTTGAGTCAAACCAAAATTATGGACACTTTTATCAGTAGACTTTCCCCCTCCTCTCCCGCCCTAATTTTACCTCTTACAGCAAAAAGTATTAAACCAAAAAGATGTGGAATTCTAGTAGAATTTATCAGTGTAATATTTTTCTGATAGCTTTTATAGGGATATTTTCCAGAGAAATGTCTCTTTTTACATGACCACAGCAATTACGCCCCCTAGCGGCAGAGTTAGGAACTTAAAAATTATTTCCAGCAATTTCCCTTGGCCACTTTCCTTCTTGGGATTTTTTTTCCGAAGCTCCTGGAGTATCAATTCCTGAGATATGGTACCTCATCACCCTTAATGAAACACCCTGTATATATATATATATATATATATATATATATATATATATATATATATATATATATATATATATATATATATATATATATATATATACGGTGACCGGCAAAAAGTTCGCAACATATGGGAAAAATTTTTATTAGGAGAGTATCGGAAAAACTTTCCCAGGGGATCGGTTCTGCATGTCCGATAACCTAAAAATCGATTTTGACATACGTCACGTGACCACTGGTATAGCGTCAAATTTAAAAAAAAATTGTTAATTTACAAAAAGTGAGGTTAGTTGACGAGATATCAAAAAAAGTTATTTGAAAAAATTGCTTAGAATTAAATTCTAGGTCCTTGTGCAAAATTTTAAGATTTTATTTAAAAAAATTGGAAAACTCAATTTTTTTTAAATATTTTTTTATCGATTTACAAATTTCCGGTTTTTTTCGTTTAGATAGCTTGGCTAATGTAAAGCCCATGTATCTGGATGAAAATAAACGAATGTAGTAGTTTTTTCTACAATTGACAGGACAAAATTAAAAAAAACAGGGTTTCGCCGGACGCTAGCTGTTGCAATGATTTGTATCTAGCAGCAGTGTCAAAATTTTAGAGACATTTCAATGAGATTACATTGAGAAAACCTTAATCGTCTTAAATATATCTGAAGTTCGACTTTTTGTAAAGTTAAGGGGATTAAAATAGATAATAAACAAAAAATTACCTGTTTATTTAATCGAAATTTTATAAACGAAAACCAATGTAAGAAAAACTTAAAAGTAGTCAAATTCTGTACTAACAACACAAAAAATCATTGTTTTTCCTTGGGTGCACAAAATTTAAAACTCAGTATGACCACCATTTCTCTCCATACATACTGTTGTTCTCGAGCGCAACTCTCGATTAACATTTCGGAGCATTTTACGATTTATTTGCAATACACAATTTATAATGACATTCTCTAAATTTTGTATATTCCTAAAGGGTCGATGTTTGTACACAGGGTTCTTTAGGTATCCCCACATAAAAAAATCTAACGGAGTCAGATCTACAATTCTACAATTGACAGGACAAAATCGAAAAAATAGGTGTTCGCCGGACGCTCGCTGTTGCAATGGTTTGAATCTAATGAAATGACTGTATCAAGATTTTATTAAGATTTTTCGCACATAAATTTAACAACCAGGTGTATTTAGTTGTACTTAAAACTACCAAAGCAGGCTCTGAAATTAAAACAACCAAATAATCTAGTAGGTTAAAAACAACAGAAAAATGTCAAACAAATTATAATTTGTTTGATTTCAACCTATGTCATTGGTTTATGTCTCGCATCTTACTAAGTTTGATATTTTACATAAGTTTATTAATATTTTATTCCTTAAAATGGCACCCACACTACTTCTTCAGGAAAAGATAGAAATTATTTTAATTTCTGGAGATAATTACAAAAGCCATAGAGAAACAGCAGCAATTTTTAATGAGAGGCACCCCGATAAATCCCTCCATTATTCCACAGTATCTCGTCTAGTCAATAAATTTAAAGAAACGGGATCGGTAGAAAATCAGTATAAAGTTTCCCATGAAAAACCGGTAACAGGTGACGAAGGTTCTCTGGATGTGTGTTTGTCGATCACAGAAACACCCCAATTAGCAGTTAGTCAAATATCGGAGATCACTAACATTCACGAAAGATCTGTGCGGAGGATATTAAAAAGAAACAAATTTCATCCGTACAAACCTAAATTTGTACAAGTATTAAAAGATAGGGATTATGACGCCCGCTTCGATTTTTGTGCCTGGTTCCAGGGTATGATTGAGGAAGATTTTAATTTCCCAAAGAACGTTCTTTTCTCGGATGAAGCTACATTTACCTCTAACGGAACCGTCAGTTCACAAAACTGTAGATGGTGGGCCAGCGAAAACCCAGACTTTGTAATTCAGAGTAAAGACCAATATAGTTTTAAGGTTAATGTGTGGTGCGGAATTTTCAACCTCAGAATAGTGGGACCTTTTTTCTTTAGAGACAATTTAAATTCAGAACGATATTTAGAATTTCTACAAACTGAGATATCTGACTTTTTAGACAATTTGTCATTAGCCGAAAGAAGAAATTTATACTTTCAACAAGACGGAGCTAGCATTCATTCCACAAATGAGGTGAAGAGATGGCTGGATCAAGAATTTGGAAACCAGTGGATAGGACGGTTTTCTGAAAATCCGTGGCCTGCGAGATCACCAGATCTGACTCCGTTAGATTTCTTTATGTGGGGATACCTAAAGAACTCTGTGTACAAACATCGACCCTTTAGGAATATACAAAATTTAGAGAATGTCATTAGAAATTGTGTATTGCAAATAAATCGTAAAATGCTCCGAAATGTTAATCGAGAGTTGCGCTCGAGAACAATAGTATGTATGGAGAGAAATGGTGGTCATACTGAGTTTTAAATTTTGTGCACCCAAGGAAAAACAATGATTTTTTATGTTGTTAGTACAGAATTTGACTACTTTTAAGTTTTTCTTACATTGGTTTTCGTTTATGAAATTTCGATTAAATAAACAGGTACTTTTTTGTTTATTATCTATTTTAATCCCCTTAACTTTACAAAAAGTCGAACTTCAGATATTTTTAAGACGATTAAGGTTTTCTCAATGTAATCTCATTGAAATGTCTCTAAAATTTTGACACTGCTGCTAGATACAAATCATTGCGAAACCCTGTTTTTTTTTAATTTTGTCCTGTCAATTGTAGAAAAAACTACTACATTCGTTTATTTTCATCCAGATACATGGGCTTTACATTAGCCAAGCTATCTAAACGAAAAAAACTGGAAATTTGTAAATCGATAAAAAAATATTTAAAAAAAATTGAGTTTTCCAATTTTTTTAAATAAAATCTTAAAATTTTGCACAAGGACCTAGAATTTAATTCTAAGCAATTTTTTCAAATAACTTTTTTTGATATCTCGTCAACTAACCTCACTTTTTGTAAATTAACAATTTTTTTTTAAATTTGACGCTATACCAGTGGTCACGTGACGTATGTCAAAATCGATTCTTAGGTTATCGGACATGCAGAACCGATCCCCCGGAAAAGTTTTTCCAATACTCACCTAATAAAAATTTTTCCCATATGTTGCGAACTTTTTGCCGGTCACTGTATATATATATATATATATATATATATATATATATATATATATATATATATATATATATATATATAAATGTATATATATATATATATATATATATATATATATATATATATATATATATATATATATATATATATATATATATATGTATATATATATATATATATATATATATATATATATATATATATATATATATATATATATATATATATATATATATATATATATAAGCGGTGGGTAGTCTTGGCTGACTAGTTGATAAACAAGATTATATTTTTTTGGGGTAACAGCCAGAGGTATTAGGGCTCAATGAATAAGAAGAACTCTTATTTACTACGCTAAGCTTTCGGAAGCATTTATTCCTTTTTCAAAGCTACAAATATGGAGTACCTACATTAGATATATTATGTATAATAACATTATTACTTATTATTACCTGGGTGTAAGTGAGTTTCAATAAAATGAAAAAAAGCAACTCATCTTCACAGTAATCTTAATGCAGGAATTATTGACTAAATTGTGCAATTACTACAAAATCTTGTTAAAAAATTTTTTAAAGTGACAATTGTCAATTGTCATAAGATTCTGTTGAGAAGGAGAGTTTTTTTACAATGGTGGATTATTTAAATATTACAGGTTGTTAATTAAAAGTAGCAGACAGGTTGCAGTGTGTGTTTATGGTGAGATAATTGTTACTTATTACATAATTTAGTATACATTTTAAAAGAGGAAAAATGATAAAAATAATATTGAATTTTTATATGTATAATGGTTGTGTACCAGGAGAAATGAAATTGTGCATATTGTTATTCAACATCTGTAATACTAAGAGAGTTATTAGGATTTTGTTTTTTTAAAGTTATTAAATTTGCGTAAATTATGCTAAGATATGTCACATCTTTATTTTTGTTAAGTGTATTTGTTTGAGTATATATCTCTGTCATTTCAAGAAAGATTCTTTTTTTAGTAGTTTTTTCTTGGTGTAATATTTTTGTAGATTCAAACGCAGGGATGTGTCCTGTATCGATATTATGTTCAGCCAATGCACAAGAACGTTTTCCTAGTCTACAATCACTTTTATGAGATGTAATCCTGTCTTTAAGGACCCTAGAGCTTTGACCTATATACAATTTTTCACATTCGGAACAAGGAATACTATATACTACAGATGCCTTCTTCAAGGCTTCGTCTGTGTCTTTTACTTTTGTAAAAAGAGTGCCTATATTTTTTTTTGAAATTTTTGGGTTATCTTGATGAAAGGTTCGTATTTAAAAACTTTTGTGATTTTATTAGTTATTGATTGAATTGCAGGTACATAGAAATAATATGTTGGTTGGTTGGTTGTTAAAAAGGCACTGATTTCAGGAGTACCAATCTGGATATTATTCCTTTGTATGATGGGTGTAATAGATGTGTTAAAAATAAGTTTTTTTAATAGACGTTCTGGATAAGAGTTCTCCAAAAGAATATTGTAAAGTAAATTTAGGTTTTTCTGTCTTAAAGTAGGGTGGCTGATTCTGACAATCCTTGATTTCAACCCCAACACAAGATTACTGGATGATTGCATTCCAAAATTACCTTTCGATTTACCGTTCATCAAAAAATATGTAGATGACCTGATTCTGTCTGTACCGTTTGATGGAATGGACTTAGTTCTACAAACCTTTAACAACCACAATCCCAATATACAATTCACGATTGAAAATGAAACCGCCATGAGTGTACCTTTTTTGGACACCAAACTGATAAGAGCAAATGATAACAAAATCATACTTGACTGGTACATAAAACCAACCAGTTCAGGTAGATACATCAATTATAACTCTTATCACACAGAAAAGCTGAAAATTAATCTTGTGTTGGGGTTGAAATCAAGGATTGTCAGAATCAGACACCCTACTTTAAGACAGAAAAACCTAAATTTACTTTACAATATTCTTTTGGAGAACTCTTATCCAGAACGTCTATTAAAAAAACTTATTTTTAACACATCTATTACACCCATCATACAAAGGAATAATATCCAGATTGGTACTCCTGAAATCAGTGCCTTTTTAACAACCAACCAACCAACATATTATTTCTATGTACCTGCAATTCAATCAATAACTAATAAAATCACAAAAGCTTTTAAATACGAACCTTTCATCAAGATAACCCAAAAATTTCAAAAAAATATAGGCACTCTTTTTACAAAAGTAAAAGACACAGACGAAGCCTTGAAGAAGGCATCTGTAGTATATAGTATTCCTTGTTCCGAATGTGAAAAATTGTATATAGGTCAAAGCTCTAGGGTCCTTAAAGACAGGATTACATCTCATAAAAGTGATTGTAGACTAGGAAAACGTTCTTGTGCATTGGCTGAACATAATATCGATACAGGACACATCCCTGCGTTTGAATCTACAAAAATATTACACCAAGAAAAAACTACTAAAAAAAGAATCTTTCTTGAAATGACAGAGATATATACTCAAACAAATACACTTAACAAAAATAAAGATGTGACAGATCTTAGCATAATTTACGCAAATTTAATAACTTTAAAAAAACAAAATCCTAATAACTCTCTTAGTATTACAGATGTTGAATAACAATATGCACAATTTCATTTCTCCTGGTACACAACCATTATACATATAAAAATTCAATATTATTTTTATCATTTTTCCTCTTTTAAAATGTATACTAAATTATGTAATAAGTAACAATTATCTCACCATAAACACACACTGCAACCTGTCTGCTACTTTTAATTAACAACCTGTAATATTTAAATAATCCACCATTGTAAAAAACTCTCCTTCTCAACAGAATCTTATGACAATTGACAATTGTCACTTTAAAAAAATTTTTAACAAGATTTTGTAGTAATTGCACAATTTTGTCAATAATTCCTGCATTAAGATTACTGTGAAGATGAGTTGCTTTTTTTCATTTTATTGAAACTCACTTACACCCAGGTAATAATAAGTAATAATGTTATTATACATAATATATCTAATGTACTCCATATTTGTAGCTTTGAAAAAGGAATAAATGCTTCCGAAAGCTTAGCGTAGTAAATAAGAGTTCTTCTTATTCATTGAGCCCTAATACCTCTGGCTGTTACCCCAAAAAAATATAATCTTGTTTATATATATATATATATATATATATATATATATATATATATATATATATATATATATATATATATATATATATATATATATATATATATATATATATATATATATATATATACAGGGTGTTATGAAATTCACTGCATATATTGGAATGGGTGACTCCTGGGGTGGTCTACAGACATATCCAATACTTTTTTTTTCTTAAATCGAACATTTTAAAAATTTTCAAAACTACCCTAAAACCAGTCTATATTCGCCGCACCTGGCTCATCGTACACAAGGCGCTTGACGGAAATTTGCGCGCGAAAAACTTTAAACAATTGAATTGTTGAAAAGTTGCCAGACTATAAATCTTTAAGGAGAATTTATTTTCTGTTTTTAAGCGTAATTTAAGACATTTAAGAATTTGTTTTAACCTCTTCCTACGAAGAAACTAAAAAAAAATAGTAAAAAGGCACTACGAAATCAATCATTTTTGTCAGTAGCCTTAGTTTTAAGTAATATTTAAGACACCCTATATTTCGTTATTAATGATATAAGCGTTATTCTTACTAGCTTAAACTTTCTGCCAAGGAAAAGTTAAAAATCAAAACAAAAATACTAATTGAGCACAACTACATAGTACTTACTTCAAAAGTATAACTAGATCCGCTAAATTAGTTTTGCACCGGCAAACGTTACCACAATACGTAAATATTAGTGTTTTAAATTAAATTTAGTTTTCAACCCTATTACGCTACTCACTCAAAGAAACTAGATAAAACTGATCAAAATATTGGTTAACAACGGATCGACGAAGATCATTTTCTAGGTAGTGAAAGGAAATTACATTATTTAAAACTTTAAACGAAAAAAAAATTAAAACATTCATTGTGTGGCTTGTGTGCTGTTGAAAAACTTTAATATGGCGCACGGCTCCTGACATCACGAAGTGATTCTCTGTCCATCTTTCTTCATCATGGTACATGTATCGTGTCTCTTTGTCACTTCCTATGTTAGCGTGTTGATGCGGTAGCTGGCGCTGATTTGGCGAGAAAATTTACAATAGAACGCGTGTTTGTATTAATTGCCTTTGAAAAGGAAAATATTCGCGGAAACCATCCTGAGCAAGTTCCGAACATCATCCGAATCTATTCAGAATAAATAAAATGCGCAAGTCACATTCCGAATGAGTTCGTAATTTCTGATATCCGCGAACGCCCTTCGGATTCTTAAGGCGTTTTTTGGCGCTTCAAAACCATCAAAACCAAAACCATGTGCTCTCTTTGTTTATCCAACGTAATTAAACGTAAACAAACAAAGATAGTGCCACAAAAATCAAAACCATAAATATTGTTATCCTTATTTGTACAATGCAGTCAAATGTAAATAAATAAAGACAACAATGGTAAACCCTCGGGTTTGGTTTGGATGGTTTGGAATCGCCAAAAAACGTCTATAAAAACCTTTGTTGACATTCGACGTCGACAGGACCTAACCACCAATTCTCAGCCGGTTTGTTTGCATTTTTTAATGAAATATTTGTTGATTTTTTTGGTAAATAATATAAAGTTTTTGATTGATTAATATGACTGAAGAAGGTAAGTTTTCATTAATTTATATTATTAGTTACAATCACAAAGTAGATAACACATTTGATGTAAATACAGTACTTAGCAACGAATACTAATACAGGAAGAAGCGTTGTTATTTGTCGCAGCACGGATCGAGTCGAAGTTCATATGAAATGTCAGTCAAACGTCAAATTACAGCGACAATTAGTCTGGACGTTTGGGAACGGTGGCGGGATTGGGAACTAAAGGTGGCGCAGGCGCAATTTAAATCTTCATATTTTTGGTTATTTGAAATATTTTAAAGTAGCAAATAAAACTTAAAAAATTATTTGGAATCAAAACCAAATAGGTTTGATGCCAAATAAATTCATAAGTTTTAAATCCACTTTAAAATATAACGTCTAGCATGAATATCAAAAGGAAAATCAAACTTAATGAAGTTGAGATAGGTAACTTTATTATCAAAAAGAAACACAAATATAAACATTTCATCAATGGCTTAAAACGATGCAACACTTTATAGATACTCACCCATACCTAAATTTTAAAACAACATAATTTATAGAAATGAAAAACAATATACATTATATTCTGGTCGTTTTTTATAAATAACATAAACCAAGAACACGATTTTTTCAAAATTAATTTAAGGCATACAGAAGAAATAAGACAATGTAAACTGAGCATACCTAAGAAAAAGTCCTTAATCATAATCACAATCCTGTCAAAAAATAGACGTAACTTGTATTGATAATGTCAAACCAAATAAGTTAGTCTTCGCTTGGGTAGTCTGTGCTTTTGGACTCCTCATATGACATGAAAAAGAAAAAAGGATTTCAGGCTTTTATAATACAATACATTACAATATTTGTCACGTTTGCTCAAACAGTCCGATATTCTTCTGTGAAACTGTAATCGGAATTTTTGTCAAAAGAATATTTTCAATAATTTTTTAGAGTTTTGAAACCTGTAAAACCTAGATGTGACGTTAATGCACTAGAACTGAAACACAAATACTTAATACTTAGACACTGTAAAATATACCACTGAGAAATTTATAGATATGAAATAAAGCTATATTACCATGGTTCGTAGGTCGATTCTTTGTTTTGTTAAAACAAAATCTATAATAGTCCCTGCTGCAATATACTTGTTTGCCTGTTGTGATCCTACCCACAATTCAACAAGAAACCTAAAATTAATGAGTACATGACTATTAACACTTTAAGTACCTAAATTATAACACACAACTTATTTAGGAAAGATACTGGAATGTTACTTTTACAACAATTTTATCTGTATAATAAAAGAAAAATTCACTAAATACATGATGGCTACAATTGATCTATTACTACTATTGCCAAGAAAAAAGTTATGTTCATTGCACAGTTTTCATACAAGGCTGATCAATTGTATATCAACTTTTTTTCACATAATATGAAGGTACAAAAGAAAATTGCTTCTGGAATATATATACCAACCAAACCTTTTAGTAGCTTACCTTATTTTTGCTTTAAAGAAAACAAGTTATATGCCATCATAATAATACAAGATAGGAATTTTATTTAAATGGCTGATTGATTGAAGATTTTATTTAAAAAAGATTCACTGAAACACTACTTTAAAAATTCTACTGGTAGCCTTGTCGAGCACTCAATGCAACACACGAAATCATTGGTGTAATATTCGAATTGTTTGTTTTTGAAGCTTAAAAGCAAAGAGTAAATATGTGTCCTATCTATTATTTGCTTATAAACACGGATTTTTAAGACGTTAATATAAATGAAAAATTACATCACTTCCTCTCCTTCTAAAGTTTGTATGATTATACATTTCGGAGCATTTCTCTTGAAAAACAATGGTATTGTAATAAAAGTAACCCATACTACCAACAAAATATTTGAATTACTTACCTGGAAGAGAAAAAATAATCCATCTTCTTGTTAGAATGCTGTAATTAAATAAAAAGCTACTGCAAAGCCAAAATGACCAGCAGCCATTTTTACATCTTTATGGGCGAGTCCACTTTCCAGACGGCCAGACCGGGAAGTAGGGTGGTAAAATAATGAAATTGTTGATTGTTGAATTGGTCGCCTATAACGCACCCATCTCTGTCTGTAGTATCGATGGTTGGACATTTAAAAAGAGACAAAGAAAAATTTGTATGTCCGAACTTTATTCGAAAAAAGTCTGGCCGGTACGTATGTCGTAACTAAGCGTGTTGCGATACTTGCCATAAGAAGTTTCATGGGGCTGGTACTTAGTGTAGTGAAGAATTAGTTTAGTTTTAGGTAATTAAGGTGAAAATTTCCGTTAGTCAAATTTGGTGGTGCATTAATTGTTTTATTTTTATATCATATAATATACCTTTATTACTTGTCTTTTTATTAAAAAAATAGTCAAATAGATGAGCTTTTTAGTGAACCCAACCTAATACTAGAAATGTTTTTCAGACTTATCCGAATTTCTGCAACTTCCGTCCACTTCACAAGTTTCAGATGACACAGAAAACTACAAATGGAACCACAATACAACACTTATGTTTTTAGACCTTTACAACAGTATAGAAAATAAGTAGGATCACTCAGAATCAGAATTAAAAATCTGAAAAAGCTGTTTGAAGAAATTGCCAAGGAATCAAGATACCTATAAAACAAAACAAATAATTTCATCTGCAAACTGTGAAAATCGCTGGAAGCACCTGAAGAGAACCTACAAGAAGTATATAGACAACAATAAGAAAACTGGCCGAGGAAGAAAAGACTTTCAATATGCAGAAGTAATGGAAGAAATTTTAGGTAATAAAAGAAACATTAACCCACTTTTGCTCCTGTCATCAGAAACAATTAATGTAGAAGGTCTTGCTGAAAATGAAAATTCACATTACCAAACACTGTCACCCGAGACTGAAGCAGAGACAGAAGATTCAACTATGCCTCATAAAGAACATGTTGATAAAACTTTGTCAGTAGTAGCAACAGCACGAACAACACCTAAACGTGTATTGAAAAATGTGTACAGAAATAAGAAGTTGCGGGGTGATATACTCAAAGATAATAAGAAATGACAGACAGGAATTCTACAAAAAACATTTAGAAATAGAAGAAATAAAGTTGGAAGAAAAAAGAAGAAAGAACAGTATCGTAGAAGAGAGAGAAATATATTACTAAGAGAGTATATTAAAAATCAGTTAGTTTTACCTTTTGCAGGCCCTGAGGATCTTTAAATATTGTGCTTATTTCAGTTTAGTCATTACAGTTAGTACATTTTTGGGAAATTAAGAGTTATTTTAAAAAAAAAACTGTTTTCTTTACTATTATAATGATGTTTGAAACTTAACCATAGTAATGTCCTAACTACTGTTAAGTTTGAAACAAAAAGTTCCCTTTTTGTTTTTTGTGTCTTTAGATATTTAGGTAGAGTAGAAATCATTTCACAAAAGGTCTCGAAAGTGAGATGGCTTTAGTTAGCTAGTTTATTTACTTAATATATAAAATCCACACTACAGTGTTGCCCATGAGGCATATGTTGTGTCATACAAAATAAAATAAACTAAATACCATTAAATGACTTAAAATGATGAATACATAAAAATACTTAATTAAAATTTGTAATTTACAAAAACGCACATACAATGCACACTTGCAGTAAAAAGGACACACAAGATAAAAAACCAGAACTGCTCTTGTGAGTGGTAAAAGGCAGGGTGCTTAAATCTCCCAGTCTCCCCCGTTTAAAAATTCATTTAGGGAAGAAAAAGCCCTTTCCAGCAAAAAATGTTTAGTTTATTTTTCATTATTTTGAAGAATTTCTTACAGGGGGATTTTATTCCATGTTTGAAGAGTAGCATGCTTGAAACGTTGTATGAAAAGTTGGCGCTATTGGTTTTTAGATTTTTTTTGTTCTAGTGTTATAATTATGTTAATTTTTAGGCTCTCAAAAATGGCTAAGTTATTGATACATAAAACTGACATATCTATACAGGGATACTGCTAATTTTCTTTCTTTCCTCTGAAATAGAAGCTTACAGACGAAGTTGACCAGTATTGTAAAACATTTTATCACCACCATCCCACAGCACTGGGCGAACTTTCCTTGGAAGCATTTATTTCAATGAAAAAAAGAACTTCTGCGTTATAGTCATCTCACTCTAGAAGCCTTTTGTAAAATGATTTAGGCTCTAGTGATAACTGTAATACATTATGATATTTAGAGTATGGTGGACTGTTTATTAGTTTTCGTGTTGTGATGTTCCTTATTATATAACTGATCTTGAGATTATACCTGTGATTGTTGTTAAAATGATATCATTTTCACATAGTTAGTTTTTTACTTGATTTGTGTATCATTAAGTATTACTTATGAGAATAATTTAGGAGTTACTTTAGCTTTTCTACTTGAATTTATGTTACGAGTTTAGGAGCATTTAAAAACTGTGTTTTTTACTATTAATGAAATAAAACTAACATTGTTCAAGGTGTAAATTTATCTTTATTGGATTAACCTACCTAAAAACAGTAATATACCAGCAGTATTTATAAATCTGATGACTAAGCTAAGAACTATTTTTTTAGAGATGTCACAGTGACAGCCGGAAATTCAGCAAATAGTAGCACTTCTCAGCGAATGACAACAATCATGCAAGGGAGTAGTAAATGTCATTTTTCAAAGAAAGGTATTTACTTTTATTAGTAAACACAAGGAACAGTCAGCACCACCCACTCCTACCAAGCAGCATCAGCATTATTTTAGCAAACCTGTGCAAAAATACTAAGAAGGTATCAGAATATTCTCTTGAAATTTTTGCATAGGTCCACTAAAACAACCCCCACTAATACCACTTGGCAAAAGTAAACAGCACCCGCTGTTTCCCACATTTACTAGGAAAAAACGAATTTTCCTTGAAGTATGACACCTGCTAGTCCGTTCCCGCGCAATCGCTAGCACTCACTAGGAAATGCAACGTCCACTGCATTCCTACTTTCACTACAACATAAATTTCTGGTGGAGATCTATCTATAAATAAAAGTGACAAAATCAAATACCCCTTTTTGTTTATTTATGATAACTATGTATACCTATCGCTAAAAACCTAAAACTACTTAATTTAGAGAATCACAAAACAATAGTTAATTTGGAATTTTTTTTTGACATTTTTGGGGTTCCTCGATCAAAGCAAACAAAATTCCACTATGTACTTGACGTTTCAGTTTATTCTGGAAACCACCTTCAGAACTAAAAGGAGTTAAAAGTGTTTTAATATACCAAAAACATATTAATGTAAAAATGACATACAAAATTATAGACACTTCTGTTAAAGTCCACTTTAAAAACCCAACTAAACTATAACTTCAGCCACACATTGGTATTTTACCCCTGTTGAAGGAAAAAACCCAAAAATCTCCAAAAAAAAATATTTAAACAGTCACGAAATATCAGAAACACGTTAATTATAATTACTATAAGCGAAAGGGTAGTGCATACATTATTTCATTTCGTTTTGCTACGCCATCTCTATCATCCCGGTTTTCAGCTCCTTCACCTGCACCTATTTCTACATTGGGCTGTTCCACTACATAATCTCGAGCATCATCTTCGAGGGCAAAATTATTGTCTATTGACACATTATGTAAAACAGCACATGCCCTAATAAAATGCAAAATAAGTGGGATTTTTTGTAATTTTAAATGGTAAAGCTGACGAAACTTCTGTTTGAGCAAACCAAAACAATGTTCAACAATGTATCTATTTTTGGACAATAAATAATTGTAATTTCTTTGGCGCCTTGTTAGATCACCTCTGTCTTTAAAAGGTATCAGAAGATGTTTTAGACAAGGGTACCTACCCACTATCACCAATAATAAAAAGGTCCCCACATTTGTCTTGCAACGTTTCACCCAATGTTGATGCTCTGAGAACTCTACTGTCATGCACCGATCCTGGAAACCCTACAAAAATGTCCCTGATCCTCTTTTTGTGTTCGCACACAACTTGAGCATGAAGAGAGTAAAACTGCTTCCGGTTAAGGTAAGAATCTGGATCTTCTTGAGGTTTATCGATTCTAATATGAGTACCGTCAATGACACCAATCACCCCAGAAAATTATTTTTCTCTAAAATATCTTTCGATCTCTACTTTTTCCTCAGTAGTTGGCCAGGTAATAATCTCTGGAGATAAATTACTGAGAAAGTAGTAGTCCTTTTTTATAATTTTATGTAGTGAACTCTTTGCTATATTAAATCAGTCTGCTACATCTCTATAACTAGATGCTTCATTACTGGCAAACCATAAAAAGGTTGTAAGTTTTCAAATTGGAAAAGAGGCCCATGTGATTTATACTGATTTTAGTAAAGCTTTCGATAAAGTAAATCACTCTATTCTGCTTTTCAAACTTGCTCGATATGGTTTCTCAGGTCCACTTTTGTCTTGGATGAACTTGATGGACATCTATCAACCTCATTTCTTACAACTTCTGGAGTTCCACAGGGATCCCATCTAGGGCCCCTTCTACTTACTTTGTTCATTAATGACCTGTGTTCACAGCTGTCCTCTCATTCCCTGCTTTTTGCTGACGACATGAAGGTGTTTACCCAGGTTGATTCTATGCAGGATATGGCTGACCTTCAGAATGACCTCAATTCAGTCTATGACTGGTGTCTAACTAATGAGATGTCCTTGAATATGTAACTTCATGCGATTTAGTAGACGTAGAAGTGAAATTGGTCCTGTCCGATACTTTATAAATAATGTACGTGTCAAAGAAGTGAATGTTGTTAAAGACCTAGGTGTATATCTAGACACTAAGTTAAATTTCTGTGACCATTTTGGGATCATTATAGCCAGGGCGAACAAAATGTTAGGTTTTATAAAAAGGATAAGTAAAATGTGTTAGATTAATTTTTGAAGAGTAGAAATCTGACAAATTTGTGCTGGACACTTTCCAGTCTATTTATATGAACTTGATAGTGTTGTGACCAGACTATGCTTGAACACTCTAAATCGGATCTCACAAAGAAATAAATAAAGTTCTTACAGCGTACGCACTTCTAAAGTCCCTGCATGATCTCTTAATAAAACCAAGCATTCAATTTGCTTTAGAAGTTATAGCATCAAAACGCTCAGTAAAGGTTAACTGAGTGTCCAAGTAAACGCCCAAATCCTTAACCACCAACACCTCCTTCAGAGGAATGCTATTTATACAATATTGATAAGGAAATGGGCACCTTGATCTGCTGAACCTCATAAAGCAGCATTTGTCGACATTGAGCGACATGTCATTAAGCTGACACCAGGAAAAAACAGTGTTTATATCCCTCTGCAGGGAAACCATTTGGGGGGCCAACTTTAGACATCAAAAATTACAGAAGGACAGATACATAGAAAAACTGACGCTGTAAATTTACAATTATTTTAAAAGCATGTAATTATCGTTATTTATACTTCAGTTTTACAGGAATTTTTTAAAACCAAATCGGACGATTTAACTAATACACTAGACATATTAAAAACCTACTGAAATTATCGATTAATTAGTTGCCGCCTAACTTGCCTAGCTACTCCTAAAACTGGATTATGATCATGTTCAACATCATCAATACCTAGCAAAGGAATATCAAAGACTATATTATGTTCAACTCCTGCACAGATGCATATATTAAGTATGCAGTACAACACAGGCATTTTTACAATAGTACCGAAAAACTAACTTTAGGCGTCCAATACATCTTTCCACAGTGCTTCGTGTTATTTTGTAAGACTGATTATATCTGCCTTCTGGGGTTCCGGGGTCTGCATTTTCAACGGGGGTAAGTAGCCATGGCTCCAGAGGGTATCCTGAGTCTCCTATAACAACCAATCTGTACGTTCTCCTGAAAGTGAAAATTTAAAAAAAATTAAAAATACTTCTAATATTTTCGCAAAATGTAATTATTCAGATTAGCGTAAACAGCGAATTTTTGCATGAAATTTTGCACAGACCCTAATTTTGGGTCGTAGAACACGAATCCGAAGTCAGTTTTTGGCGGTCTCGAAAAAAAAAAATTTTCTCACCCAACCTGAGCAAAAAGGTGGTCAGGTTTGCTCAGTTTTGATTGATATAGATACATATATATCTACCAACCTGAGCAAAAAGGTGGTCAGGTTTGCTCAGTTTTGATTGATATAGATACATATATATCTATATCAATCAAAACTGAGCAAACCTGACCACCTTTTTGCTCACCCAACAAATTTAACGAAATTCATTGAAAAAGCTAACCTAAAAGTTTAAAATTTTTTTTACGAGACCGCCAAAAACTGACTTCGGATTCGTGTTCTACGACCCAAAATTAGGGTCTGTGCAACATTTCATGCAAAAATTCGATGTTTACGCTGATCTGAATAATTACCAAATTAACTTTTTATTTATAACATACAAAAACAGATTTTTTAACTTCAGAAAAATAAATATTTTTAGGTAAAACATATTATTAATCTGTAAATACTAACCCCTGTTGTACTTAAGCTCCAATAAATTTTTCACTGCAGATGCCCTCCATATAAAATTTGGTCGAACCACAATATTTGGCATTAAAATTAATCACTTGTAGATCATAGTTACAAATAATTTGGCAATTTTTTGAATTAAATCCTTTTTGATTAACATAAAGATGTTCATCCTCTGCAGGTGCTATGAGTGCAGTCAATGCACCCGATGATTCCAGGAAATCCAGCTTTTCCATAAAACCCCTTTGAGCTTCGTTAATTTCTTGTGGGGATCTGGGAAACCTAATCCACGAATGACCTAAAATAGTCACTATTGCATTGGCCACTTCATAGGTGCATCTACTCCTCACTACTTGCCGACTTGTAGATAACAAGAATTCTTTAGCAATGCCCCATTGATAATTGCCTGTGGCAAAGAACCTTCTTAAAGCAATTAGAATTTTTGTCTGTGTGGGTATTCTGGTTGACCTTATTTTCTGCCTCTAAATGGTCCACCAAATTATCAAACAGATATGCCACGAAGTCCTTGTTGAGACGAAATAATTCTATAAACCTTGTGTCGTGTAGCGAAAAGGGATCACTTTCGTCTCTCATCACACGCTTTTGAACCCGATTTTCATACATACGTACATTGTTTTCTAAATTATTAATTAAAAACCTTTGTGCAGGGAACATTTTACTATAATCCAAATTCAGTATTAATAAAAATAAAAAAAATTTGACAATTCACACAAAAATAATAAATAAACAACTGAGGTTATGGCTAAGACCTGACTTCTCTTCTTTTTTGCTAAAAAAATGTGTAACTATACGCAACCCATAATACACGCAGGCATGTGTGGTTGCTTATACAGTAAAGCATAATATTAGCTAGTACATAATAAAGTATTTAAAAAAAAGATATTTCAACAATATTCCCCATATCTTCTTTAATGCTCGCTTTTTTTACAAATCTATTTTTTTGTTCTCGGTTAATCGACATAAAATTTTACAAGGCGACACGCTTTGATCATACGTTCGGACGTCGTGCTCTCTCTCTTTTCTCGTTCTCGCTCTGCTCTCTCCATCTATTTGTTGCGCCAAGTGGAGCTAACGGCTACCACTTTCACGCTTCAATTTTCGCCGGACGCGTAAGCGACGAAAGCTCACGCTGTGATTGGTTAAATATGTGGCATAGCGACGCGCTAGGTGACTGCGCAACATCACGAGTGCGTGCAGTGGTTCCGCCAGCTCCGACCGCGCACTTTTATCGGCCGGCTTGTAAAATTCTGTCATCCAAGTGAAAAAAAAAGTTTTCAATTTATTAAAGGTGCTATCGTATGATTCGTATGTGTTTATAGTGTTGATTATTTATAAGAAAACAAAACATTTCGTAGTGTTTGTTAGACTTTCATGTTTTAACCAAACGGATGGGTTGTATTGTGTAATTGTGTAGTAATAATAACCTTTATTATTGTTTGAAGAACAGCGTGCGAGTCCGTCAGAGAAAGTTCGTTTCATTTTGGACTTTACTTCCAGTCAAGAGGCTCGTAATGCGTCGTTTGGAAGCGCGTTCGTTTTTATAGTTATTTTGTAGAGTTATTGAATGTTGTTTGTCGTAATTTTTTTTGAAGGTAAAGTTTATTATTAATTTAGTTGTGAGGAATTTCGCTTAAAAATTAAGGACGATATAAATAAACCTGTTAATAAAAGTCAAATTTTCTATTAAATATGATTTAAAATAGGCAAATAAAAAAAAGGACACGCTTAAGTGTTAGGAGTTTTTTGTTTAAAGCTAATTTGGAACCAAAATTTTTGAACAGGTACTCTTTTTCTTCCAAAAATTTCTGGTCGGCCTAGTGGAACAAAATTTTACTCTTGTTTTGAACAGCTGTTCTCTGGCTTTTTTGTGTTGTAGTAAGTATTTTAACTTTTTGAATTTTTGAATGTTTTAAAAGATTTAGTATGATTTCTTACTTTAAAGATAACAAATCTATTATTTTTCAAACCTGTTACATAGGAATATTCTAGGAAGAATTGGCAACGTCACAGTGACTTCTGACGTCAAAACAAAAGAGTTTTTTCTGTAACTGACATTTGTCGATGTTTTTTATGTGGCCATGTATTTATTGCCAGTGGTGCGTAGTTACAAAAAATTTTTTTTTTGCGGGGCGATATCTACCATTTTTTATCATGAAGCGCCATTTATGAATATTTTTATTCAGTCTGAATTCATACCAGCATTTACGGGTTTCAATATATGCAGTGAATTTCATAACACCCTGTATATATATATATATATATATATATATATATATATATATATATATATATATATATACAGTGACCGGCAAAAAGTTCGCAACATATGGGAAAAATTTTTATTAGGAGAGTATCGGAAAAACTTTCCCAGGGGATCGGTTCTGCATGTCCGATAACCTAAAAATCGATTTTGACATACGTCACGTGACCACTGGTATAGCGTCAAATTAAAAAAAAAATTGTTAATTTACAAAAAGTGAGGTTAGTTGACGAGATATCAAAAAAAGTTATTTGAAAAAATTGCTTAGAATTAAATTCTAGGTCCTTGTGCAAAATTTTAAAATTTTATTTAAAAAAATTGGAAAACTCAATTTTTTTTAAATATTTTTTTAACGATTTACAAATTTCCAGTTTTTGCCGTTTAGATAGCTTGCCTAATGTAAAGCCCATGTATCTGGATGAAAATAAACGAATGTAGTAGTTTTTTCTACAATTGACAGGACAAAATTAAAAAAATAGGGTTTCGCCGGGCGCTAGCTGTTGCAATGATTTGTATCTAGCAGCAGTGTCAAAATTTTAGAGACATTTCAATGAGATTACATTGAGAAAACCTTAATCGTCTTAAATATATCTGAAGTTCGACTTTTTGTAAAGTTAAGGGGATTAAAATAGATAATAAACAAAAAATTACCTGTTTATTTAATCGAAATTTTATAAACGAAAACCAATGTAAGAAAAACTTAAAAGTAGTCAAATTCTGTACTAACAACACAAAAAATCATTGTTTTTCCTTGGGTGCACAAAATTTAAAACTCAGTATGACCACCATTTCTCTCCATACATACTGTTGTTCTCGAGCGCAACTCTCGATTAACATTTCGGAGCATTTTACGATTTATTTGCAATACACAATTTATAATGACATCCTCTAAATTTTGTATATTCCTAAAGGGTCGATGTTTGTACACAGGGTTCTTTAGGTATCTCCACATAAAAAAATCTAACGGAGTCAGATCTACAATTCTACAATTGACAGGACAAAATCGAAAAAATAGGTGTTCGCCGGACGCTCGCTGTTGCAATGGTTTGAATCTAATGAAATGACTGTATCAAGATTTTATTAAGATTTTTCGCACATAAATTTAACAACCAGGTCTATTTAGTTGTACTTAAAACTACCAAAGCAGGCTCTGAAATTAAAACAACCAAATAATCTAGTAGGTTAAAAACAACAGAAAATGTCAAACAAATTATAATTTGTTTGATTTCAACCTATGTCATTGGTTTATGTCTCGCATCTTACTAAGTTTGATATTTTACATAAGTTTATTAATATTTTATTCCTTAAAATGGCACCCACACTACTTCTTCAGGACAAGATAGAAATTATTTTAATTTCTGGAGATAATTACAAAAGCCATAGAGAAACAGCAGCAATTTTTAATGAGAGGCACCCCGATAAATCCCTCCATTATTCCACAGTATCTCGTCTAGTCAATAAATTTAAAGAAACGGGATCGGTAGAAAATCAGTATAAAGTTTCCCATGAAAAACCGGTAACAGGTGACGAAGGTTCTCTGGATGTGTGTTTGTCGATCACAGAAACACCCCAATTAGCAGTTAGTCAAATATCGGAGATCACTAACATTCACGAAAGATCTGTGCGGAGGATATTAAAAAGAAACAAATTTCATCCGTACAAACCTAAATTTGTACAAGTATTAAAAGATAGGGATTATGACGCCCGCTTGGATTTTTGTGCCTGGTTCCAGGGTATGATTGAGGAAGATTTTAATTTCCCAAAGAACGTTCTTTTCTCGGATGAAGCTACATTTACCTCTAACGGAACCGTCAGTTCACAAAACTGTAGATGGTGGGCCACCGAAAACCCAGACTTTGTAATTCAGAGTAAAGACCAATATAGTTTTAAGGTTAATGTGTGGTGCGGAATTTTCAACCTCAGAATAGTGGGACCGTTTTTCTTTAGAGACAATTTAAATTCAGAACGATATTTAGAATTTCTACAAACTGAGATATCTGACTTTTTAGATAATTTGTCATTAGCCGAAAGAAGAAATTTATACTTTCAACAAGACGGAGCTAGCATTCATTCCACAAATGAGGTGAAGAGATGGCTGGATCAAGAATTTGGAAACCAGTGGATAGGACGGTTTTCTGAAAATCCGTGGCCTGCGAGATCACCAGATCTGACTCCGTTAGATTTCTTTATGTGGGGATACCTAAAGAACTCTGTGTACAAACATCGACCCTTTAGGAATATACAAAATTTAGAGAATGTCATTAGAAATTGTGTATTGCAAATAAATCGTAAAATGCTCCGAAATGTTAATCGAGAGTTGCGCTCGAGAACAATAGTATGTATGGAGAGAAATGGTGGTCATACTGAGTTTTAAATTTTGTGCACCCAAGGAAAAACAATGATTTTTTATGTTGTTAGTACAGAATTTGACTACTTTTAAGTTTTTCTTACATTGGTTTTCGTTTATGAAATTTCGATTAAATAAACAGGTACTTTTTTGTTTATTATCTATTTTAATCCCCTTAACTTTACAAAAAGTCGAACTTCAGATATATTTAAGACGATTAAGGTTTTCTCAATGTAATCTCATTGAAATGTCTCTAAAATTTTGACACTGCTGCTAGATACAAATCATTGCAACAGCTAGCGTCTGGCGAAACCCTGTTTTTTTTAATTTTGTCCTGTCAATTGTAGAAAAAACTACTACATTCGTTTATTTTCATCCAGATACATGGGCTTTACATTAGCCAAGCTATCTAAACGAAAAAAACTGGAAATTTGTAAATCGATAAAAAAATATTTAAAAAAAATTGAGTTTTCCAATTTTTTTAAATAAAATTTTAAAATTTTGCACAAGGACCTAGAATTTAATTCTAAGCAATTTTTTCAAATAACTTTTTTTGATATCTCGTCAACTAACCTCACTTTTTGTAAATTAACAATTTTTTTTTTAATTTGACGCTATACCAGTGGTCACGTGACGTATGTCAAAATTGATTTTTAGGTTATCGGACATGCAGAACCGATCCCCCGGAAAAGTTTTTCCAATACTCTCCTAATAAAAATTTTTCCCATATGTTGCGAACTTTTTGCCGGTCACTGTATATATATATATATATATATATATATATATATATATATATATATATATATATATATATATATATATATATATATATATATATATATATATATATATATATATGTATAAATATATATACAGGGTGTTTCAAAAAACATGTGCCATCGCTTAAAGGAAGATTCTTTGAAAGAAATTAAGGCAAAAATTTCATATGAACATGGGTCCGCAGATGCTTTGTTTGAAAGATACAGGACGTTAAATTTTTAAATGGTTTTTACATGT